>JBBPOF010000198.1:0-35877 GCA_038091315.1 Porphyrellus cyaneotinctus | reverse complement strand
TGAAAAACGAGTATCGGGAACGGAGGCCACGGGGACGCAAAACTAGAGGACTCGGCGGAATCGGACTCGCTGTCCTCGTCGGTCTCCCAATCCCCCTCTTCTGATTCTTCATCGGATTCTTTCCCCATTTCAATCTCACTATCCTCGGTACCATCCTCATCTGCCTTCTTTTTGTCGAAATGATCGCGGAGGCCCGCTTCCACTTCGTCTTCGTCCTCATTATCATCATCCGCGGAACAGAAGTTCAGGAGGTAGGTTGTGAATGTAGCAAACATCTCCCTTCGGAGGAACAAAAGGGTCATCTGGGAGAGTCACTTGATGGTCTTCAGCTTTCCGAGTCCGCGCGACTCCCATTCTTCGGGAACTACTTGTGATCCGGTGTGAGCATAGCCAAACCAAAGGGGGGTCGATACGCACCGGTTTGCGAGACAAGACTTGCCACTAAAAGTATAACACAAGTGTTGGAGCCACTGTGAAAGTTGTAGGAACAATCGATGACGGAACGTCAGGGCATCAGTAAACTTGCACGGTTCTCTATCTGGCTTTACGTGACTCAGTTCGAGAAATTTATCTTCATTCCATAGTACCGTCTGTTCTTTGAAATGAACTCAGACATGCCAGGCTGGTGACCAGGCCACAGGCCACCGGTCTTCGCTTTGCCCAGCGTCCACTGGCGACATTTGGTCATTTGACCGTGACTGTAAACCTCGTATGCTGTGGCATTCGACGGTGTGCTAGGGGGATCTGGAATTGGACCTTCCGGAGTGCCAGGGGTCCTGGCATAGTGTGTCGCACGTGTCCACGTACCAGCACCGCACCTGCGGGTGTCGGGTTACGCCTCTCCAACACTGGCCTTACTTAAACAGATGAATGCGATTGTGCGTCAGAGATTCGAACATCGTACGTAAATACATACTACATCAATCTGCTTGACCTGAGATCAAACAGTGAAGTGGAACGTCTCCAAGTTCTCCTGACACCACAACCGGCACTCGTCCGGGAACTGACGAACCCCTCCCAAGACCAATGCACTGAAAGGGAGACCAATGTCCTTTCTATGCCATGCAAGCTCACAAACGTCTCGAATAAGCGGATCAGACATAGGCGCATGTATGGAAAGCGTGTCGAGACGTGGCAGCCTGGCATCTGTTGATCGTCCCGTCGGCGTAAACAGAAGATCGGTGAATGTGGCGGGAAGCTTGAGGTAATTCTGAGAAATCGTGAGTGTGGTTAGCTCTTTCAGGTTACCGAATAGCGATTCAATGCATTCAGCACTCAAATCTCCAAAATGTACGAGCCACAGATGCTCAAGACCGGCGAGCAAGCTACATGACTGCTCCCGGAGACTGGGAAGTTGAACGGGCGCGAAAGTGCCGGTGTTTCCCTGCGATCCAACTACGAGTTGTGCGATGATGGCCTCTCGGGCTTCCTGGGTGTTGGATTCGTGAGAGTGGATTTTCAGCTTTACGAGGGCGGGAGCATAACACACGTGCAGGAATTGTATCGCCACAGCAGCTGACAAGAAAAGATCTAGTTCTTTGAGCTCGAGAAGCTGGATGGATGTTGGACCAGGATCTGTGTCTACTCTGCAGTTGCGGAAGACGAGAGATTTTAAGTGTGGCACACTACACAGGACCGCGGAAATTTCGGCCCAGGATGAAGACTCGTCTCCATTATTACAGAATACGATTTCAAGAGATGTAAGGTTGGGCGTACAGGAAATCCAGGAATGGTTCCGAAAAATGCTCACTCCATGTAGGGAAATGGTTTTAAGACGAGGGGTGGAGCAACCAAAAAGCATGAATCGTTTCGAGGCAAACTTTGAAAGGTCACCTGCCCGTGGGTAGCCCTTGGATTCCAGTACAACGGATGTGAGCTGGGATGCCTTTGCAATAGAGGATACGGATATCGCATTGAGAATTTCGTGCATGTGGGAGATGCCAACATATACCTCAAAGGAGCGCCAGCGACCAACATGTGGAATGAGCATGTTGCAAAATGACAGGATGTGGGAGTTGGAGTACGGAAAAGCACGATTCAAAGTGATCTGGATATCTATGGGAAGACACCCACTCTGTTCTAACTGCTTTGTGACGCGATGAAACGGCGGACGTGACGCAGGAGTAATGATGATGCTTGTCCAGAGGGATGGGGTCCTCATTGCTATATCGTGCCAGTGGCGGCAGACGTGTAAGACCGGGAACCATGGCATTGGTATGCCTTGGTCATGTATGTTGTCCGGGTCAGCCACACATCGCAAGAGATACGAAAGGATTTCAACAGGGAGTTTGTGAATAGGACATGAATTTCCAGTTGGACGAACGAAAGGATTGAACTTTCCTGTTTTCCTTCTCAGCATTTGGCCACTGGTAATATCATGTTGTTGTATTATGAAGAGGATGTATAGATAGAGAAGTTAAATACAGACCGTTCCAGTTGGAGTGTGTTGAATGTTAATGTTGAGCTTCCAATGTGAAGAATGTCGTGGTGGGAATTCGAGTTACTAGCCCCTAATAATGTCGGGTTTTAAGACTAATTTGGCCGAAGCCCCTGTCTCACGCGTTGTGCTTTCGCCAGGCCCACCGGCGAAACTTGAGCCACCTCCATTTGGCCCTCAATTCCTATCTATAATGCCCTTTCTTCCTGGCCGGCACTGTGGGCCAGTCTGTCGTCGAAAAATGTTTGTGGTGGGAATTGCCGCAATCATGTAATTACAATCCTGCAATGCAATGACGTTAGCTCCCTCTATTTGCGCTCTACTACTGGGTGCGGAGCCGGTGCAATGATCGTTTAGTGTTCGAACACCGAGCTCATTTGACAAATTTCGCTCTATGGGGTCAGGGGGTCGTGGTATTAACGAGTACTAGCCCCTAATAATGTCGAGTTCAGTTCGAACAGGAGTACACGGTCGAGGTGAATACATGGGCCGGCATAAATTTCGAACGGAAGGGAACGAACGAACGAGCCCGATGAGTACATCGACACCACGACGCGACCCAGCCACCGCACGACAGGGCCGTCTCTCGAGCTCCTCCTTTCCCTATCCGATCTTTCCCATCGCCACGACGCCAAATGCAAAACACCAGCGCCTGACACGACCGACACAAACCCTCAACGCCAAGAAGGTCAGACGACGAGCGACAGTCCAGAACGGGGAGCTGACGTCGCCGTGACAATGACACTCGAAACGAGGGTGATCGATGGCCGCGAGCACGCCCTCGTGCGGGAGACGGCTGAAGTGCCGTACAACGCGAACGACCTGTGAGTGCAGGCATCGGCTCACCTCGAAGACGAACATGGACCGAATGCGCACCGTCCTCCCCAACCGCGCGTTCAGCTTCACAAAGGAGGTAGAGGTCATCCGACCCCTCTCTCCTTGCCCTCTTCCTCCTCCTCCTCTTTCTCCTCCCTCTCTTTCTCCTCCTCCTCCTGCCAGCGTCCGCTAGCCCAAGAGACTTCAAGTTGCGTAATCGATCGTTCTTGTTAATTTTTCGGACCGTTGATGTGAGGAATATACTCGACGCCTGACATGCTGAGCCACAAGTCCGCTGCTGATACAGGTCTGGTCCCGAAAGGAATACAATAAGTTGCCAAGTATACTTCGTACATCATACGACATTGACAGACGACCATGCCTCCTACCGTGCCAAGGTCGGATAAGACCTCCAAATTGTAAACGTTGGTCGAGAATGGTACTCACAAGCAGAGTATCTTTATGCTTGGTTCCGAAGTGTGAGGCCCGGCGTTAAGACAACAACTTCCTTCAAATCTCCCAGCCACAGCACTGAGGACGTGGGGAGTCCTGGGGACACAGGGCACGTGGAACGACGACGGTGGGTCACCGTGTCTCGCCCCCTCTCGTGATCGTAGTGCTCACGGTTTCTTTTCCATCGCGCGCTAGCAGGTAACACACGAGCAAGCCCAGATGTCTACTGCCCTGACGACGATGACGAACGCAAGGACTGGGACATGGTCAAGAGCGTGGAGTTGAACATCCACGTGACGTTCATCTCCCTTGGGATGGAAGACCAGCGGAACGCCTAAGTACCTACTGAGGTCCCGCGTGTCGGATGGTGCACTCAGATGGCTTATTACTCGTGATCACATTTGGTAGCGTCGAGACCTTGTCACTGGCATTCCCACAACATCTCTCAAGTGAAACGGTGAAACCTGTCCCGAATATAGTACTTGAATCGTGATCAAAGGCTAACGAAGTAAAATGTCTCCAGATTCTCCTGACACCACAACAAGCACTCATTCGGGATGTCGCGGCGGCCCACTCCTTCCAAGACCAATGCTCTGAGAGGAAGACCTACATCCTTTCTCTGCCATGCAAGCTCACAAACATCACGAACAAGCCATTCAGACACGGAACCATGTATGGAAAGCGTTGTCAGATGTGGCAGCCTGATCACATCTGAGGGCTGCCTCGTCGTGAGAAGAGGATCAATAAATGGAAGAACTTGAAGGGGCTCCCGCTGGATCCTCTGAACAATTCTGAGTGACCTAAGCTCATGCGAGTTGCTGTATAACGATTCAATGCGTTCAGTGCTCAAATCTCCAAAACGCACAAGGCAGAGATACTCAAGACCCGCAAGAAAACTGCGTGACTGCTCCAGAGTGCCGAAAAGTTGTCCTCGCGAGGATGTATTCGTACCTGTGTGCGGTCCAATGACGAGTTGTGCGATGAGTGCCTCTCGGTCTTCCCGAGTGTCGTAGTGATGAGAACATATTTTAAGCTTTCTGAGTGCAGGAGTGTAACACCTGCGTAGAAAATGGATTGCCATAGCGGCTGGCAGGAGGATATCTAATTCTCTAAGCTCGAGAAGGTGGAGTGGAATCATGCTGTGGTCTCCCCGATGTGTTGGATCAATCCAGGTGAGATCTGCATCTTTATTACGGTTGCTGCAGACAAGAGATTTTAAGTGTGGAGCACCACGCAGGACCGCGGACAATTGAGCCCAGGATGGGTACCTATCCCCATGATCGAAAGACATGCCAGTGATTTCAAGAAATGTGAGGTTGATCGCAGAGGAGATCCAGGGTTGATTCCAATCAATGCTCACTCTACGGATAGAAATGGCTTTAACACGAGGAGCAGAGCGACCAAAAACCACGAATGGCTTCGAGGTAAATACCGGGGGGTCACCCAGCGCGTGGCCCTCGGATTCCAGCGCAATGGATGTGAGCTGAGACGCATTTGTGATAGTGGGTTCGGATATCGCATGAAGAATTTCATGCATATGTAAACTGCTAACGCGCAGCTCGAATGAGCGCCAGCGACCAACATGTGCAACAAGCATTTCGCAAATCAACGGGATGTGGTGGCTGGAGGATTGATTCAAAACGATCTGGATGTTTATGGGAGGAGATCTGCTCCGTTCCAGCTCCTTCGAGATGCGATCAAACGGCGGACATGACATTGGAGTAATGACGATGTTTGTCCAGAGGGATGGTGTCGACATGGCTACATCACGCCAGTAACGGCAAACATGTGAAAGTAACCATGGCATTGGTGTGTCCGCTTTTGATCTTCTGAGAAAATCGGGTTGTTCATAGATCTCGCTAGTAACCTCCTGATCCCGCATGCTTTTGCTCGACTTATCCGGGTCGGTCAAGCACTTGAAAAGATGCGAGTGGATTTCGGGAGGGAGCTTGTATATAGGACATATATCTCCAGTTGGACGAATGAAAGGGTTGAATTCTCCTGTAATGCCCCTCTGCATTCGCCGACTCGGAGCGTGCATCATGTGTTTGTTGTATGGATGGGGTGTATGGGGTTAAGTACAGACCTGGTCCAGTGAAAGGGTGCGGAATGTGGGGGTGATGGAACGATTATAGTGGCCCCTAACATTAAACACAGTCATGGGAGGGTTCCCACGCAAACGGCCCAGACCCAGTTTTGCTTGTTCCCCACAACCAACGTTGACGGGATCTTAGGTGAAACCGATACGCGATAACACCAGACCAATTGATGAAGCTGGTCTGCACGTGTCCTTCTTTGGCTTGCCTGCACTCACTCTGCATGAAAACCACGCTGCAAAACTTCCAAACAACACATTCATCACTCAGAAGGGTAACACAACCGCGAAGCATGATGTCAGACAAGGTTTGTCAGAAATTTTTTGCCAAGATTCCCATGACTTGGAAGATCGTACCCCACTGAGTAACCTGGAAAGGCGAGATCGAGATCGAAATCGTGCCTGGCCAGAGAAGCGGTAGAGTGAGTTGGGGGGATTCCTGCTGCCAGTGCCAGCGACGACTATTGTATCTATTCCGTGAAGGGTACAGCTTCAGCCAGTTACGGGCCTGCACACCCGAGGACATTGGCACCCGCCTTCCAACTGGACCTATAACAACGCTCTCGGAACCAGATCCACGTGTCTGATCGTGTATCACCTCAGCTCACATACGATCGTTCCGCCGCACTCGCTACAGGCGAAACGTCCATTGTGGCGGGAATACATAATATACCAGATGAAAACGTGCACGTGGGAATCCGCGCTTCCTCCGCATCAATGAGGTTCGAACGAAATTTACCAGACCGTTCTATCGACGGCTGCTTCTCTATGCGGCGGCTTCATAGCGGTCTGGTCACCAGACTACCTCCAAATAGACTCATCTGTCAATGCATCAACTGTCAACTTGAGGAGTACGAGGACGATACCCAAGCACCTTCCGTCGATGACCTTAGTACTAGGTCCCTATTCTCTATGCTCGTTCCCCATGTCCATCGCTGGCGTATCATGACCATCGGGATATTGGAGTACCACTTTCTGTGCAAATGTTTCGACGAGTCTCTCATTCTTCCATTTCCGCACCTTCTCAACCCATGACGCAAGCCAGAACGTGTTTGTACGACCTGTTCATCAAGCATCGAATCACTGCTAGGCTATCTTTGGCTAGTCTACTCGGTACGCTCCCGAATTATCGGCTGGAGAGCGGTTGACTCGCTAGAATATAGTGTCACGCCTGCAAGTCGCAAGCTTTGGCATCTGTTCCCCCATTCACAAGGTTTGGCCAGTTCCATTGTGCATACTTCTCGAGTGACCGTTTCCCCCCTAGGATGCTCAATATTCCAAGAATCAGCATTGGCCTTTCAGGCCTTGGTCCGCGCGGCACCATATTTATCAGTCACATTGCAGCATACCTAGCATTTCACCCGACGGTGAAAGAGCTCCCGCCCTTCGTTATTCACATCACTGCCTTTGATAGGCACGCCGCAAATGACACTGGGTGTGGCAATGCATTCCAAACGGACTGTGACGCTGCGGCAAATACGCCTCTCACCACCGACCCTCTGCACGGTTTCGAGCAAGTTGATACCTCTCTCAAGGCCTTTTTGGATCCTCGAAGCCACGTGGCTGAGAAGCTGGATGTTTCCAAATATCTTTCATTCGCCTCGTCTCGCAACCCGACGGCGGCCGCTTTGCTTAAGCGAGCGTCTTTTCCAAACGGTGCAGTTGACTGGTCGCGGGCTGTCCTCACAAGGGGCGAGTGGGGCCGCCTCCAATCTACTCGATTCCGGCGGGTGTTAAACTACATCAACAACAAATTACCTCAGTTACAGATCTCGATAAACCCCCTTCATGAAGTCATTGGCACGGATTTAACTGATCCTGCCAGTCCAGCCTTGCTCGTGAAGAAAATCGAATCGGACAAAACTAGTCTTCACCGTTTTGACAAAGTAGTCCTTGCAGGTGGCTGGACCTCACGCGTTCCCGTGTCCCCCGACGTTACTCCTCGCGCGTACTCCGGTACACCAAGCCACGAATCTCTTCACAACTTCCTCATGGAGCGTGGCCTTCTTGTTGAAGGGAAACCCGCTGAACCATCCGAGGAGAACCATAAGCTCATATTCAAACCCGGCGCACGCATCGCCATCGGCGGCCAGAGTCTCTCTGCATTCGATTTTGTCCCTCTGATGTTGCGATATTTGCCTGGCGTCCGTTCGTCCACAGCTCATCCATCCAATTATGTCATTAGCGACAAAGTTGCTGAGGAATACAAGTCGCTGTTTACCTTCGTCAGCCGCACCCCGCAGAGTCCCCCTCCCCAGCACAACAATGGATGCACCTGGTACGGAAAGGTTTCCATCCTTTCTACCGAGGAGATGCACACTCTTAGATTGCAACGCAACTACAACTGCCTGGCTGTCGCTGAAGACTTCCTCCATGCGAACGTGGCCTACTGCGTCGGGAAGGTTCCCGCTGAAATTGTCCTTCCTGCGACGAGCAAGGAGCGCATGGGGTTCTTCTATTCCCAGAATCAGGCACATTTAGCTGCTGCAACTGAAGACGAAAGACGAGCGACAGAAGTTGGTCTTGTAATGGCTGGAGAGGATGCGATTGTGTTCGGAGCGGGATTTGAGGCGAATCCGGAGGCTGCTGAACATGCGCTTGCCGCCAAAGCTCCCCTCACGCGTGGAGGGCGCTTCCACTGGCCAATGTTTCGGTCGTCCACCGCGGAAATGAGCCGACCTCCAATCGCTTATACCGATGACGCCAAAGACTTCATGAAGCGTTGGAAGAGAATGGAATTTACTTCAATCGGTTCGCCAGTTCCTATCCAACATTGGATAGCCCTCCTCTTTGAACGAGGTATCGCGACACATGTGACCGCTTCCTTGGAGGACATTCGCCCCTCCAAGCACGAAGGCAAGGTTGAACTTGGCAACGAGATGTTCGATGCCCTGATCGCTCCCAAGCTTCTCACCCGCAACGCTGATGCTGTACTCCGTTCTCTCGGCTCCGTGTCCACGTTTATACCTGGTCAGCCTATGTACGGAAAAGGCAGAAACCTTATTCACGAAAACGGCACGCCGATCCATGCTTTTGACTTCGGACTTGGTGGCGAGGGCGTCTCGATCGAAGGAGCGACGGTGGGGATGCAGTGGAACGACACCCACAGCCACAGCTCGGCTGCCCAATCAATGGCCTGCTTTGCCCTTCAGACCATCATTCAGTGCGCAGCTTTGGCCGTCTCGCATTCTCCGGTTTCCACGGTTCACGACTTGTATAAAACGATTCTTCCGACCAATGCCGACTTCAACAAAGAAACCGCGCAGTTCGAATCCGTTTGGCGAGAGGTGCAGCAAAAGGCCGTGTTTCTGAAATTAATCAAGAGGCTGGCGGGAAGGGATCGCGCCAAATACCGAGCATACTTCGCCAACGTCAACGATCAGACGATGCGCGAGAAATTTGTTGCACAGTTGTCGCCTTACATCGCCGAAGGTTATCGACGCGAATGCCAACAAATTCCCCCGTTCACACCAGTTACCCGCGACGAATACGAGTCACGCTTCATCGACTTCACTCCGTATCAGCTCCAAAAAATGTTGAAAGCATTCGTCCATACTAACGGAGTCAAAAGCAAACTGATTTCTGTCGGCACTGCCCACTCGTCGTTCGCTCGGGGTAGTATTCGCAGTAAACTGTAAAAACAACAAAGTTTTGTACACAAAATACGACAAGAAACAATTGTAGCATTCTTGTATTCAAGGTGGTGGTGGAGTCAAAAGATTGCGGACAGTAAACCAGTTTGCTTGTGGCAGTTAAAGTACGAAAAGGATTGATCCGCTGCGCTTAATACCATTAGTTCGTGCCAAGTGTTCAATCGCGAATCTATCCCATCCTCTTCCATACGCTTGGGGTGTTTCATCCCAGATCTAAAGATCTCCATGTGTCTCGGGGTTCGAGTCCACTCCTCTAAGCGCTTAAGGGATTCCCACGCGCTCACGCTCCAGGTCTTGTTCATAGGTCGCCCTTCTTCGTCCTTGACCCGCATGTAGCGGTTAAAAAGGCAGCCAATTCCAGACCCATCGCGGACAACTTCCTCCATCGCCCGGTCCAGCAGGGGTTTCATCGCATTTTCATACGAGGCGACTTCCTTGCCTTCGCAGCCTTCCCAAACCTGGCCGGAGCGGATGAGGCAGAGATTGTCATGGGGATGAACAACGAGGAGACGTCCTCGGGAGTCCTTGGGTCGGACCGTTCCGCCAAGCGAGGGCCACCCGAAAGGTGCCAGATCCTGGGTCTGCGACCGAGGGATGCGGTCACGAGCAGAACCCAGATACTCATGCGTGTCGGTCAGGTTGCTCATCGAATCGGCCACGTTAGCACAGCCCTCACGCGAAGGCAGCGCAAAGGTAGTCTCTATATCCGTCACGGGAACCAAGTAGGCTTCCTTGAATGCACCGATGGCGCCGTCAAGCGAGAGGCCGGCGTGCCACCAGGTTTCGTCCATGCTGAGATGCCATTGTTGATACTGGGTGATGTCACGCCAGTAAAGCGTGAACACGTCGTTGACGAAACCTGCAGCGTCTTTGAACGACGACTGTAGATGGTGCTGAGGCCCAAAGGGGCGTCTGATGCCGGCTGTAATGACATTGATCGCTGCCGCTGCGTCTGTTCCGCCGGGGTACTGAATACCGAGTTCGACGGAGACGAACTTTGTAACGCTCTCGTGGAACCGGGCTGAATAAGAGGGAAACTTTGGCCCCTCGAAGCCTGGGGGTTGGTGAAGCGGCTGCGTGCGTGGGACCTGGAGGTGAGGTGGTATAGCAGCTTCCAGTCCATCGCCGCGCTCGAACATGCTAAGACAATGGTTTGATGAGAACTCAGTCGTAGCAGACGCTCGTTAGTACATACGTGGTGGGCTTGGTCGAACTCGGAAGAGACGTTTTGACTGTTCGCTTCCCGGTCAGCGCTTTTTTCGGAACACATACTGGAAGAATCCCCCAGTTGCGAATGAGCGAAGCCATACAAACTTGCGGGCCGAGTATTAGAAGGTTGGGTTGGGTCGACGTCGCAGAAATAGAACACGGTTTACTATTACCCTTGAGAAGTTCACCCTACTCCGGTCAGGACCACGATACGGTAAACGTTGACAACCATGTCGCGTCAGATGCTCATCACTGTTGCACTGGGCCGTGAACACCTCAGAATCTTGGAGGTAAAAATGAACGACAAATCAGAGAACCATTTGGGTTTGACTCAAGGTCGGAATCTTGAACTTGAAGATCGCATACCTGTGGCTGTCCACCGCGACTTGCCCCCGGTCTTCCATGTTCACCCACAACCAACGTTGACAGCATCCTAGGCGAAACTGATACGTGATAATACCAGCCCAATTGATGAAGCTGGTCTGCACGTGTCCTTCTTTGGCTTGCTTGCACTCACTCTGCATATCGAGAAGTCCTTGGAGCATGAAAACCACGCTGCAAAAACCTCCAAACAATACATTCATCCCTCAGAAGGGCAACACATCCTTCATAAACAGCCTTCCTGTCGAGCTCCTTTCGCGCATATTCCAGGTTGGAACATGGTCCAGCGATAGTAATCGAGACAAAGATAGCACGACTGATCCCCAGGATTTCCTTCGCGAACTCGACAAAAGGAAGACCCACGACAGTAACGATGAAGAAGTGGACGAAGAAGAACTTGAAGAAGAAGAAGAAGAGGAATGGATTGATGCCGATGAAGAGAGTGGTGGGGAATGGACCGACGACGAAGAGGAAAGGATCGATGACGAGGAAGGAGACAAGGAAGAGACCGACGATGAGAGCTGTTCCGACGATGCCACTACCATCTCCAATTTTACCATTCCATGGTTACCTGCGCCTCCCCCGTTCGAGATTGTCGTCTCCCATGTCTGCCGCCATTGGCGCAATGTCGCATTCTCGACTCCGTCTCTCTGGACGACTATCGAGGTCCCTCCGGAAGCAACTCCACCATATGAGCGCGAATCGACTCTATTGCAGCGGAGTAAAAGCCTCCCCATAGACATCTACATCAACTCGGACGTTTTCCATGAGGAAGCAACTCCCGACGCCGACCTCGAATTCCTATTTGCCATGCTCATTCCTCACGTCCATCGCTGGCGTACCATTAGATTCCCCATTATCAAGTATCACCACATGCATGGACTTCTCAAAGCGGCCTCTGATCCCTCCGTTCCCATGGCCTCTCGACTCACGACACTTCAACTGTATGCCCTTGGAGGGGCATTTGAATTTGACTCGGCTACTTTTACACATCCCGGAATGTCAAAGCATTTCATCATCTTTGGTGGTTCGGCCCCTCTGCTTACGAGGCTGGTCCTTTGGGGAGTGCATGTCGATTGGAGTCAACCGTGGATCGTCTCCGCATCTAATCTTACGGATCTCGAACTCTCTTTTCACTCGGAAGCTGTCCGTCCATCATGGGCTCAGTTTGCCACTATTCTGCGTGGTGCCCCTGCTCTCGAGAGACTCACGCTATCCGGGTCAGGGCCGTCTGATGACCCCGAGCAATGGTTCGTCGGGCCAACCCCTGGAAGTCCCGCAGATCTAGATGGCCCCATCCAACTGCCTCGGGTAACCAAACTCGTTATTGGGTACTATTCACAAGCGCGTGTTCTCGGGCTAATCCGCAGGTTACATCTCCCCGCACTCAAACATCTGTTTCTATGCTTCGACGGTGACGATTACTCCGACTTTGTCCACGAACTCGCCAGACCTGTTGCATCGGCCCAAGGACGGTCGCAGAGCTTGCTCAGTCAGCTTGAAAGTCTGAAAATAAAGAGATTGCCTTGCGACGTTGGATGCGTCGATACCCTTTACGGCGAACTCGAGAACCTGACATCGCTCAATATTTGTATTTCGCCTCCATCGCTTTCACGACGTTTCCTGGACCTTCTTACCACACCTGGTAGGTCGACTGATCACGTTTGGCTCCCTCGACTTGCGACACTCTGCATATCTGGGACGTCGGGGGAAGATCTACGTGAGGTGGTCAAAAAGAGAAAGGGCGCAGGAGTGCCTCTCAGCTCATTGTATGTTCAGAAGTCGAGGATGGTGAAATACGAGGACGTGGTGTGGTTGATGGAGAATGTGAAGACGCTGAGGTTTTTTGAGGTGGATATGGACTGATGTGCTGTACCTTGGTGTCTGTTGACGTATACTTGTGTGCTTCTCATTTTGTAACCATGTCCGACAAACATGCACACGTTCATTTTGTACGTTGTATCGCTCATATGTACCACAGCGGGTTTCTCCAAGGGGCGAGTCCCTAAGAGACCTCGACGATTCGCTAATGTATTCGTCGAATTGTCCTTGTTCAAGGGGGACGCTCTGGGTATCCAGATGAGCATCCATCATGCACAGCTGAGCCCAACTTTCCAAGGAACATAAGACAGCACGACATTCGAGTCGACCTTCATCCAAAGCTACGCCATTATCAACAAATATGGCGAGATCAACACCAAACCATACAACTTTCAGCCCATGAGAAGTAAACAAGAGCTACATCACGATTTCTGAATCCTGCCCTAGCAATGCCGGTACGCGGAATCGGCAATGCAAGCGGCCCAGGATGCACAAAGCCCCATGTGGCCCTTGTTTCCCGCGGTTCTGGTCAGACCACGTCAACGTCCACTTGCACGAGAACGCTACGCCTTCCATGAAGTTGCATCGCCGCCTCACTCGTTCTGGAAATGTCGCGAGACTAATGTCGACAGGTCCAAGGCGACTCCAGAAAAGTTGCGACGCCACGCACCAGAGAAAGGATGTGTTTCCTCGCCGGGGGCTTTGAACCAGAGAAGATAGAGACTGCTGGGATTGTCAATACCAAAACGCGTCGAGTTAGACAATTGGGTAGCGAAGATGAATCCACGTACGTGATCGGATTGCATGTCGTTCGGTGACTGGTACTTTGGGAGTCTGACAAGGTTGCTTCGAAGGCCATCCGGATGAGCTGCCCCAAACGGTATATAAAGTAGCGTGTAAAGCGACCAGGGCAGGAGACGAAAGCGAGGTACGAATGCGCGTTGCGTGCACCTAATTAAATCATCACGAATACATAACTGAACAAGGCTATGTCTACGTGGGGGATATACTTACGAAGAGGTGTGAATTAGTTCAAAGAACGTGGCATCAGCTACTGAGAGCATGGAATCGATCGTCAATGCGACCGTAATCAGTCCGTAGGTCTCGCTCTTGTCCGCTCTAGGTCGAAATGTGACCCCGGTGCGTTGGTTCTTGGCGCCTTGCTAAAGCGAAGCAGAGTGACGGCAACAGAGGAGACCGACGCCTGAGCTCTCTCTAGAACGCGTTAGCTCTGACAAAATCCTCAGACTCGCACAGAGCCAATCCCCACTTACCAGACTCGCTGTGTCATCAGTGACGAGATAGGTGTATTGGTTTGACCGGAGAGTTCGATTAGCACCTTGGCAATGCAAAAAGATTGCCACGTACGCTACAGACTTCGCGGTGGGACAGCTCCTGAATCAAAGTGGCGGATCCATGACACGCAGGGAACAAGCCGCCGAGGCGTAATGTTTCGAACACATGGATGAAGTAGGGATGAGAGATAAATGCTGGTCGATCGAAGGACGACATGGTGAACGTCGAGACGGAGGGCCTGCTGAAGGTCGAGATGTTTCATGTAATGCCAAAGGCGCAAAGGAGGGAAAGGCGAGGGAAGAGAGGAAGAGAGGATGGCGAGAGACGACGCGCTCGAGGGGTATTTATACGTTTTCTCAGCCACGGTCACCGCGGAGGAATGCAGCCAGGGAGGGATCGGCGATCGGGCATGCCAGAGTTGCCGGCGGTGACTCGGCGATGACACACTTGCACAATCCAGACTTGGACCCAACGGAGCAACTATTAGATTAGTTCATCTCTTGATGCCCGACAAAAGGTATCAACCTTACTGGATGATAAACGAGGGGGAAAAAACAACAAAACAAAAACGTTGCACTAGTACTCTGCGAGATATCACCAAACCCTTCCATGGAGATCTAGCTTCCAAGTTCAATGACTTTGATTGATCCGTCCCCATCGAACAGATTCATTCCATGGTTCTCCGGAAGATGCGCATGCCGTACTTTCTGAATCAGAAAGATAATGGCAGCGGCCGGTAAGTGTATATGTGCAGCGAGTCTGGCTTTACACCCTTACGCTTTAGCCCGTCCCGTTCTCATTGGATCCACCATGTCTGACGGAGAGGTGGCAGCTGCTAAACTTAGCAGTGGCCGTACCTTGGAATACTCACCCGCAATATTCGAACGTCCGATAGGATGGCGACGAATCTACTACCATCCAGCTGTCCAGGTCGCATTACTAGGCTTTGTCTGCTTCATGTGTCCTGGCATGTTTAACGCGCTCACTGGCCTTGGCGGAGGTGGACAAGTGAACACAAAGGATCAAGCCAACGCCAACGCCGCGCTATACGCAACATTTGCCTTCTTCGGATTCTTCTCCGGGTATGCGCCATTGTGATCAATAGACAGGTAATTAATGGTCCCTAAAAGCACGGTCAACAATCTCCTTGGACCACGGCTCACCCTCGCGTTGGGGACGTGGGGTTATTCTTTATACATTGCCTCCTTCTTGTACGGCTCCCTCTCTGTGTCAGCTCAAACGCAGTCTCACTCGGCTGTCAGGGTTGTGAATATTCACCCTGATGCGGGTGCTTTTGTCGTCACTTCAGGTGCTATCCTTGGAGTTTGTGCGGCCCTCTTATGGACCGCACAAGGTTCCTTGATGATGTCCTATCCAACCGAGGCTCAGAAGGGTGCTTTCATCTGTATATTCTGGGCAATCCTCAGCTTGGGTGGTATGGTTGGCTCTGCGGTCGCATTCGTGCAGAATTTCAACTCGAAAGTAAGTTGAGGTTTCTGACAGCCTCGTCCTAGATTTCACATTTTCGGCAGGCTGGATCAGGTATGATTCCAACGCCGTGTATAGAAAGATTTCGCTGATGCGAATGTTATCGGTGTAAGTGGGGAACGGGACCTATGTGAGCATTTAGGTACAAAAGGAAACACGACCAGTTGACGGCCATTTTGTAGATTGCTTGCCTGATCCTCACTTTCATCGGAGTCCTCCTTACGGCTCTGTTGGCCGATCCATACAAGATGGTCCGCACCGATGGTACCATAGTGACCCAAACCAGGCATCCTTCCTGGAAAACTGAATTTGTCAGTCTCTTCGTCGCCCTCAAGGAGGATCCATGGATTATACTCCTCTTTCCTATGTTTTTTGCCTCCAACTATTTCTACACCTGGCGTCAGTATTTCCATTTCTATTTTGTGATCATTTGTATATCATCCTGGATTGATGCAGAATTTAATGATTACAACGGGGCCATTTTCACCGTTCGTGCGCGTGCACTGAACAATTTTGTATACTGGACAGCCCAGATCTTTGCTCCTCTCTTCATTGGCTACGTCGTCCTCGACCAACCACAATACCGGCGAAGACTGCGTGCCTTTGTTGGGTGGATCCTCGTCTTCGTGATGGTATTCATCGTGCACATTTGGGCATATTTCTACCAGAGGTGAGCAGACAAGGATCCCTGTGCAGTCTTGGGAAATCATAGTATCTGATCATCACCTCTCTGCCAGGACGTACACACGCGAGAGCGTATCGCTAACAACCGATATCGATATTTACAGCGAGGACTACCCAGCACACGTATGGCTCGTCATCTTCTTCGGTTTCCTGGATTCCATGTGGCAAACATATGCATACTGGCTCATGGGCGCGATGTCCAATGACCTGACCAAGCTTGCCGTGTTCACCGGTTTCTGTAAGTGGCACGGCCCATGTTACCTTCGCGAGCTTAAACCTGGCCTCCACCTAGACAAGTCCCTTCAATCCAGCGGTGCGGCGGGCGTTTGGCGTGCCGATGGCGTTTGGCTACCGTGAGTCTCCTGTATTCCTTTCCGGTCTCATCGTGTTCAAAAACTGGCGTTTCGGCAGTTACCGAAACATTTTTCTCTCGACCTGGGCATTGACCACCGCAGGCATGGTCATTGCCTTGCCAATGGTCTACTGGCGCGTTCGAGACCATACGGACGACGAAGAGGTGAGGTGACCGACCCTACACGACCGCTTTTCGTGTAGATCACGGCGCTCGCTGGTTTTCTTCCGCCTCCAGCCAGCGTGCGAATGACGATATATCGTAGGTCCTGGTATCGTAAGCACTATTGTGGTGTTCAAGTTGAGAGTTCTCTGCGGCGTCGAAAGTCGGGGTCGTTCATTCTTGTTTGACCCATGTCCGTTCCTCCCACACACGTCTTCTTGTGCGCAACTGCCGCGTCTCTTCGTTCACAGATATTAATCTGACCCTCGCACTTGTGACTTGGTGTTTGCATGGAACGATGAACAATGAGCCTGCCCACGAGTGGACTGGGAGTGGTACACCCAAGGTAAACACTTCTGGCGCCCAGTATGCCGATAACCATTACTTATCGACAAGAAGAACGTTTGTTGGTCACTTTTCATTTACGGTTACCTAGATTTCACCTTCGAAGAGCTTGGAGACTGTCACACCACTAGGGCGCTGCAGTGTTTTTTTTTCGGCGCGACGCCAAAAATTGGGTAACACAAAGTGCAGAACTGCTGGCTGCGTACCCCAGTGATGAAGGTACAGAGCAATCATTCCTTGATCACATCATTGTCTACCTTCGATACTACAGAGTATATATATAGTCGTAGAATGATGATAAATGCCTCTATTCAAGCATCGAGCACACCACTTACGCAGTACGTCTCGTCGACACATCTACACGCTCTCCCGCATCCGCATTCTGGACTGCATCCGTATCGCCCACGTACGCCACCTCAGTCACCAGCCGATCGTCCATGTCAGCGCCAGGTAACGTCCCACCACCCACCACTGGACTCGGTTCCGTTTCCCCGTTCTCACCCCCCTGCTCCCGCCGCACCTGCACATTTCGCCAACCATCCACAGACCCCCACACGACCTTTTCCAGACCTTGTGCTTCCTCACGCAACGTCTCTTCGCGGCCTTGAAGTGCAAGCCGGCGAAGTTCCTTGATATTCTTGCTCGGTTCGCGAAAGCTCAAAAAGGCGGAGAGAAAAGACGACGCTCGCGGCGACAGATGTGGAGATGGGGATAGGGAATCGGACAGAGACGGAGGATCGGACGAGAAAGACGAAGCAAGTTGCTGCCCATCTACTGCTTCGTCCGACGACGATGCACGCGCAGCGTCGCTCCCGTTTTGACTGTGAATCATGAGCCCCTTGAATGCGTCGATCATCTCTTGCGTGCCCTGTTTGCCCCCGAAATCGATTTTTGCCCACATCTTCTCCATCTCGTCGAGTGTTCTGATGCCCGCAGGAAAATTGAGCGCTCTGAATTGGCGATCACGTGCGCCCTCGAGTCGTCGGTGGATTTCAGCTTCGTCGAGCGCGGATTCGGTCAGCGTCCAGTGGAGTGCCCCTGCCATGCGGAACGAGATGAGCAAGTCCATATAGGGTACATGAGGGATGTCACTCACATTCACGTCCGTCTGAGACCGCTCTCGCACCATTGACTTCTTCGCCTTCTAGAAAACTCGCCACTCGCACGTCGAGCTCCGTAATCGGGCACGGTTTCCCTTCCATCTGCTCGTCCCATTCGACCGGTTGAATCCAGACGTTTAGTTCCTGGCTCAATTCGCGCGTCTCGAAAGTACATCTAACGCTCTACGGATGAGAGTGAGTGCGTACTGTGTCCGGGAATGACGGGTGCAATGGAGTAGACTCACCCGTTCTCCGTAGATGGAAGTGATATCGCTCAATACCCTCTCGAGCAACGACACGCACTTATTAAATACCCTCGTACCGTTTCCTGTGCCATATATTCTCTCCTCCATTTCCTCGAGAGGTACATATTGGAAGCCAAAAATCCGCGCCGTATTGTGGTATGCGATCAGAACACCGTCCATGTTGCCTATGCGTGCTTGAAAGCTGGTTGGGCGACGGTATGAATCGTTAGTGAAAGACGGATGACAAGTAAACTCACCTATATTTCAGGAAGGCACTCCGAATGAGGTCGTAATATTCCTTTTCGAAACTTTCGAGAGGACCTGTCAGAGTCTTGATCAGGTATCCCGAATTTTCCTATCCATGCACGACCGTGAATTCCAGACATCATGTCGACCACAAGAGCATTTATAGTTTACCTCGTAGTTAAGAATGTCCAACCGTATCGGCACAGCTGCGCGCGTCTTGATGTCAAAAACACCAGTTACAGGTAATCGAGGGTCAACACAGTCAAGTTGAGAGCGCATAACAAACCGGTCGGACTACACGGATTACGGACCACGACATATGAGAACGATGAATTCCGGGTCACCGAAAGACCGCTCACCATTGCATACCGATAGGCTTCTCGCCTCGTATCGGAGTCCTCCTCGACGACAGGAGCAGAGCGCAACAGCTTCTTGAACTCGGCTTCGGAAACGGTCAGGAATTTCTCCAACATCGTTCCCTAGATTACCGGAATCAATATGCCGTTCAATGGACGTTCAACTATAGGCTTGAAATAGACAACACTTACCATCCACGTCAGTACGTTCTTTTCAGCCAATTCCTCCGTCTTGTCGGAGTCGATTAACCAGACCCCTTCCTTATAGTTGAGAACTACAGACGTAGGCATGCGTTGGCCGGGGGTAAAATTGGTCGGCTGACAAAACTTGTCAGTCACAATTCACGAAATGGACGGAAGGGGATTATGGCTCGCTTAGCATTGATGAAACCCGAATACACTCACCTGGTGAAGAAACGCGCGACTCAATGAGCTCGTATCCACTTCCTTGTCCCCAGAAATCAAAAAATAACAGTGACTCAAGAGACCTGTCAGCGAAGATGTTGATCCTGCAAACGGCCGTTTGTGTTGTTTTGCAATCTTCCAGAGGTCCTGGTTAACGCAAATGTGAGTTAGAATATCACAAGGAAAGAAGTTTGAACAGCTAGGAAGCCGACCTAACGAATGGTATACGTACGTCATCCATTGAGCTCCTTATAAACCCTGTGACTCGCTCGAAAGCGAAATCAGTGACGGCGGGTATGGATTCCAGCCAAGGCGTAAAGTTGTAAATGCGAGAGCGGGGATCTCGAAGCCAATAAACGCCTGGACTGGTGCGAGACCACGATGTTCAGATGGTACCGATAGGATGTTTGTTGAGCCGAGGAAACGTATAAATGGAAACCTCACTGACTTGAATAATACACGGTCGAGACCATGCGCAAGCTGAGCGATGGGTTTATGTTCTGAAGGAGATTCGACGTCTATGGGACATTGGCTTGCCGGGCGTGATTTAGATTGTACACGCGACATACCTCGCAAGACACTCCGACACTGTTCATTGTCATCGGATATGTAGCCCTCTATGCGGCGCACATAAGGAATGCGGTGAGGAGGAAGTGCACGGTCGGATGGTGAAGGATGAGATGCTGCCGGTACAGTCTCTTTTCTACAGGGTTTGGGCGGAGCACGTCGTTTCGTTGCAGGCGGCGGTGCCAACTCTGCAAACACGACTCAGTCACGTTCGGATGTCAAATCAGGTGACATACCATCCTTTCCCCAGTGATGCAGTATGAAACCACTCCCATCGACAACCTGTTCCGGTGGCACTTTGGCCGCCTTGGTTTTGCGCACGCTCTTCGTATGTTTGGGTTCACTGGCAACGATCTGTGCGGACTTTGATTTTTTCCGGGTCACCAAACAGGGTTTTCTTCCTTTTGGTTTTGGGGACGACGGTGGGGTTTTGCTCTTCTTCTTGGATGTTTTCGGAGGACGTGAAGTGACAACGTCCACAGCCAATGGTGGTGTAGGCGGGTCTGGGACGGGTTCCGCCCTCGACGGCAGCGATACGTGCAAGGTCCGGGCATGGAATGGTTGAACGACGCGTCTGCCTGCGACGATCAGAGCGAGTCGTGAAATGGACGCATTCCGTGTCAACACCTGCATGCGTCGAAAAACGGACTCGAGGAGAACGTCCAAAGTATCAGGTCACGTGAGAGTATACACAAACTGAAGAAATGGCATGACTCACGTGCCTTTTTCACTTTAGTAGCCCAGTTATGATCATGAACAACTGTCAATAATATTTCCATGGCGCTCGGCGTGGTTACTATACGAACTTGATGATGAACCAGGCCTCATATATAGGTGGTATCATCCACTAAGGCCGCAGCAGCCCCTTCCACCGAATATCACCCATCCAAACCATGGAAACATTCTCCACCAGGTTTTCTGATGCAGCACCCAAGATTCTGTCTCGTATCTCGTCTTTATCTGCATTCAATACAGTCATTGCATGCACAGCGGTCTGGGCGTTGATCAAGTTCATCTGCATGTCACGCACTGCCAGGCTCATTCGCACTCCCAGACTCATGGGTCCCCCAAGTTCGAGCTTCTTGTATGGCACCAGAAAGCAAGTCATTGAGGCCAAAAATCCTGCTTCCGTATATGAATCATGGGCCCGGAAGTATGGTGTCGTGTACGAGGTGCCTTCGGCCTTTGGGGGCCGCAAAATCGTATTGCACGACCCAAAAGCTATCGCACACTTCCACGCAGGGCAGGCCTCGACATATGCTCGTACCCCTGCGAAGAAGAAAGCTTACGAGCAATTGGTGAGTATACATCATTCACTCGTTGTAATAACTCTTCTAACTCTTGATCACATCATAGTTCGGACGAGGTCTTCTTTCGGCTGAGGGTGAAAGTCACAAAAGGCAGGTTTCCAACTCTACTATGGTAAAGACTAAATGAGTTTTTCACTAGGCAACGCAAGTCATTGGCTCCGGCCTTTAGTATTGCTGCAGTTCGGGAGCTGACACCAATTTTCTACGATTCAGCCCACAAGGTACTACCACTTGATTCCTTGAATTTTGTATCTATTACATTTATCCCCGGTCACCGTTAGGCCAAAACAGCCTGGAACACTCTCATCGAATCGAGTGGCGGAGACGCTGCTATCATTGACGTACAGAATTGGTGAGCTTCAGGTATCTACCATCTGTAGTGGATATCTAGTTTAACAGTCGCTCGTGAAGGATGAATTATATCTCGTGAGTTTTCTCTCTTCTTCATCTCCCTATTTTCACACGCCAAACAGCCTCGACTCCATTGGTCTCGCAGGTTTCTCACACGACTTTGGTGCTCTCGAAGGAAAATACGCCCCGGTCACCGAGATTTTCGATGCGTTTTCTTCATCTGCTGCTGCAGCCGTGTTAAACATTGGCTTTGAGCTCTTGTCGGAGGTGTTCCCGTTCCTCATACGGGTGCCGACACCACGCAGGAGGTTAATCTGGAGGTTCAACGGTGCAATGGAAGACATATCAAACACTCTACTGGCTCGAACGAAGCAGGAGCTAGATATGGGTGTAGCAGATGACAAGATGGAAAAGTCTATTATCGGACTACTGGGTACGTTTTGTTTTCTCGGAGGACTGGAGTTATTGACGTGCCCAATACAGTCAAGGGGGCGGGTGCCGAGTCAGAGTTCCACTTGACAAAAGAAGAGGTTCTCGCGCAGGTGATTTGAGATCTTATAAATGTCGGGCGTTCTCTCTGACGTCCCTGCAGATGAAAGCTCTGTTTCTCGCAGGATACGAGACCACAGCTTGTGAGCAGTGCCTGTCTTACATTCGGCGGAGAGGCATCACTGACGCCTACACTAGATACTATGACGGTAAGCCTAGTTGTATTGCACCTACGCCGGTGCTCACCCTCGATGTACAGTGGGCCCTCATTGAGCTTTCACGCAACCCTGATGTCCAGACGAAGCTGAGGAATGAACTCCTTGGGCATGCTTCAGATCCGACATATGATCAGCTTGCTAACGGTCTTCACTATCTTGATGCCGTCATCCATGAAAACCTTCGGATTCACCCCCCAGCGCGTGAAATGTTGCGGCAGGTACGCTTTATGTTGACCCTTACCATTCTGATCTGCTATTTTCGTCATAATGTAAGGCTATGGAAGATGACGTAGTTCCTCTCTCACAACCGGTCCGGATGAAATCAGGCCAACTGGTTGAGAAGTTGCCCGTAGCCAAAGGGACGATTATCGAAGTCCCTACAGTGTCCATCCATTGCTCAACAGACATCTTCGGTGAGGACGCCAAAGAATTCAAACCCAGTCGATGGGTCGAAGACGAGCATGGTCACAACGGAATTCAGGCAAAAGCCAAAGAAATACAAGGTCATCGTCATTTGCTCTCTTTTTCCGAGGGTCCCAGAGTGTGTATAGGGAAAAACTATGCGATCACTGAACTCAAGGTAAGTCATAGTTTGGAATTTCAGGTTGCCATTGGTATCGGGCGTTGAGGCAATTCGACAGGCCGTCTTGTTTGTACTCGTCAGGAACTTTGTCTTTGAGTTACGTGATGGTCCACAGACAAAGATTGAGATAAGTCGTGGTTTCATTTCGGTTGGGCCACGAGTAGCTGGCGAGGAGGGAAGCAAGGTGCCGCTCCGCGTCAAACCATACATGGGGTGAGCTCTTGAATCGTCGACTATGCTATTTCTACTTTGATTTCTCTGATGATTTATGCACCCTTGATTTTGAGTATCCCTTCGACAAATTCAGCCGATGGTAGTCAAACATCGGGTTGAAATTTACGTTGCTACCCAAAGAATGCGAATACGTACCCATATCCACTCAGAAAGCCAGCAGTCTCGGAGTGGATAGCCCCTGTAATTGGTTTCCAGTGTTGGCATCGCCGATGGAGAACGTCATGAGTGTCACAGGAGTAGCTTCGTTACCATGAATGGGGCAAAAACTAGGCACGTGTGTCGATGATGGCCCCAGCTTGCCTCATGAAACACAATGGGCGGCTTACTCGATAGTCTCAATCGGACATAGATAAAGGTGTGGGGGATGACTCGGAGTACGTCAGACATTCCGCCATGCTACCGCTGGTCCTCTACGATATTCCTAGCAAGCTTCCAGGTAACATCTGGTCGCCCAACCCTGCGAAGCCAAGGTACTACGAGCGCACCCGTCCCCTCTAGCATCATGTTCACTCGATCAATGTCCCAGATTCGTTTTAGGTTACAAGAACCTTCCATTTGAGACCGTCTGGGTCGAGGGTCCTGACATCGCTCCCAAACTCAAAGAGATTGGCGCGTCGCCCACCAAGCGTCGAGACGGCAGCAAACAGTATACTGTACCTGTGCTCAGCGATCCCAACACCGGAGCCCTCATCAGTGACTCTTGGGCGATTGCCGAGTATCTCGACAATACCTACCCTGAGAAGCCCATCTTTCCAAACGGCTCCAAGGGCCTTATCAGTGCCCTTAACTCCACGATGTTCGATCTGAAAGGAGCTTCTCTCAGGTTTACCCTCTTGCGTGTGTCAGAAGTTTTGAATGAGCGCAGCCGGGAATACTTCGTCACTACCAGAGAGGCAATGCTTGGAGACAAAGTCGACGAATGGTCTCCCGAAGGACCAAAGCGCGATGCCCACTGGGCAATCATTGAGCGGGATTTTTATGGTTCTGCGAAGACGTGGTACGAGAATGCTGAGGGGAAATGGATGATGGGGGATACCTTTTCCTATGCAGATATTATTCTTGCGAGTTTTACTCTTTGGTTCAAGAGGATTTATAGGGATGAGGAGTGGAAGAGAATTACTTCGTTGCATGACGGGAAGTGGGGGAAATTGCTTGCGGAGGTAGAGAGGGAATGTAACCTTGCCTGAACAGGCTTGAAACAACGTAGCTTTTCCAGGTCGTTCTCATGTCTTCGTACGTGTCCTCCACGTCGGATCGCTGTATCGTTTTCCGTTGTTTGGCTCGAAGGCCATGCTGCGAAGACGGAATGGCTGGACGCTCTACTGACAGATTTCATACTCGTGCATTGTACGGTCGCGTGCTATCAGTCTATTCTTGCAAGCTCCATCTTCTCGCACTCAAGAAACTAGTTCTACTCACGTTCCACACTCGAGACTTCACCGAATTTGTCCACGAGCACGCTAGGCCAACAGGCTGGCGCTGAGAGTGCCTGAGACTCAGTTCGTTGTATTCACAGATGGGTGAATGCAAAGAGGAAGGGGTTGTCGTGTCGTTGGTGATGAACGTGGACGGCGAAATCTTTTGGATCACTGAGGGCCTTTATGTTCGCTGCCCGGTTCCCGGTCACGTGATCTAGACCCTCTAGAAAACCCAAGCTGTGCCTACTGTTGTCAACATCGAGCAAGACAGCGTCCACGCGCGTCGATCAGCAAACGAACTTGAGCGCTGCGTGAACGACGGTCCCCCACTGACATGAAAACACCACCCTCGACGCGTAAATACACACCTGAAGAGAAGCAGCAGCTCATCAAGAACCTCGACATCGAAGGTGCGCACACCGCTCGTTTCTTGTACGTCGTCTGTCGTCCTGAACGCGCTTCGCTTCCAAATATCATGTCCTCATCATCCCACACGTTGCCGACACACCATCGACGTCCTTGTTGTCACGCCACGCAGTCGAACACCGCGTCCGTCAACTCGAGGAATGGCTCACCGTTGCGCTCGAAAACTTTCGACTCCACCAAGAGGGACTCATCTCGCGCATTCCGAAACTCGTTCGCGGAGTGACCATGGGCGACTTTGCGGACAAGTACAACGGGGACGTTCAGGCGTGTTTGCGAGGGTTGCAGAGTGAACGGATCGGCGGGACCGAGTTTGAGATTGATAGAGATACGCGGAAACGAAAGTGGGCGGCGGCGCAGGAGGAGGCGGGGATGTCTGGAGAAGCCGAAACAAGAGCCGCAAAGAACGGTGAGTTTGTCCTCCGTGCTGTTTCTTTGTGCGACTCAACGCCGTCCAAGCGCGCATGATGACCGCGACGCCGAAAAAGGCCGTTGCAGGGCCATCCAATACCTCGCGCACACCAGCCGTCAACCGCACGCCAGGCGCCTTCCGAACAACGACAACGCGCCCACCAGTTCCGAAGCCGTCTCCAGCGCTCCAGAAGTCGAAAAAACCACCACTTTTTGTCCCTGTTCGGACCACGTCACCCACGAAGCAACTTCAGGCTACTATTCAACGCACCCGTCCACCATCCAGCGTTACCTTCAACCCGACCATGTTGCCACCCAAAGCTCCTACCTACCCAACACTGCGTGCACCTCGGCGCGACGAGAGCATGCTCAGCGTCAATGGATCCCCGCTCGCGAACCCATACACCCTCGGGCTAGGCTGGTTCGCTGGGGAAGATGACATCGAAGAAGAGGAATCCCATCCCCAAGGAAAAGGAAAAGGCAAGGGAAAGGGAAAGGGAAAACAACCAGACAAGACGCTACGGCGCATCAACAGCATCGTCATTCGGCACGATCCCTCCGGCAGCCTCGCCTCATCCTCATCCTCATCTTCCCAGCCTCATCCTCAAACGAACGGGACCTCCTCTCAAACACCCCATTCTGCCACCCACTCACGCTCCAACTCACGAACGCAACCCTTCTCATCGTCTGACACTGCGCTTCCACACTCGAATCATTCACTGGCGGTCGCGCCTTCGAGTGCTGCCTCCGCGCTCGTGTCGATACCCACGAAAGATGGTCATCTCATCGAATTTGACCCCCTCACAACGTCTCCACGTGCGCTGGACAAGCTCGTCGGTATCACCGACAGCGCGAAGAAGCAAGCCAAAGAAGAGATGGCTAGACTGGTCAAAGAAGCCGTCCGAAAGTGGGTCATCGAATAGACAGATCCCTTTGGATGACCGTGCGAGGTAGGAGGAGTGCAGCATCCGCGGGTCGGTGCCATGGACACGGACTTTATTTCCTTTCGCATCATGTTTTCGAGCGTTTTTTGGTAAATCATCGACGCAGACGCTATTTATTCGATCTTTGCAACTCACGTTTTCTCTCCCCACATCACGATGTACATCTGCTTTGTGTAGCATTCAGATAATCTAATCGTGTCCGGTGGCACCTCATAATATTTCCATTACAAATTGATTCCGTGTAGGCACAAGATAGACCATTCAAAACTTTGACCGGCGTACGTTCATAAGGGATTTGAAGACCAGTTCAACGGTGCATATAGTCCCCTTGCCTGTGTCACCAAAGGTCAATGAGATCCCAACAGCCACGACAGCACGTACACCAACGGCTGCCATGGCGGGAACGCCATACACCAACCGTTCAAAAACAGGCACGACATCCCAACTCACTAATCTTGCGGCTCGAGGTACGGTGTAATCCTTCAACAGACTTCGGGTGAGGGGGGTTGCTTTTGGTTGAGGGAAAACATTGGGCACAACACAGGTCGTCCGAGTCATTCTATACCCATTCAGGGTCGTTGGAGGATGGTTGATCGGACTCGGACACCCTGCGTTGCAAACTATGTCTTGTCCAAGTTCATAGGACCAACGGGCCAGCGCTTGGTATGTGTGAGTGGCTCTTGGATTCAGAAGTAGCTGAAACCAACGTTGGGATATGGGGCCCGTTGTAAGGCTACCGCAGCCTTGTTTCCAGTGGAATGGCAGCTAGGACCGAGGTCGAAAGGATCGACATTTGATGCATGTGCAGGTGAACGACTCGGAACCATATTACGTTCGCATTGGCTACCTCAAGGACGCGGGTACGCACTCGACGCGCACTTCCTTGGCACTTTCACTGAACCCATGCTACGGGGAAAGAAGGATTTGCGTTGTGTAGCGCATGTGGACGAAATTACGCCGTATCGCCACCCAACTTCCTGTGCTTAGAACTGCCTCGGTCACTCTTCCTCTTTAGTAGCTGTCAAGTCTTGACACACTCACTCGGCGACGAAATCTCACAATGTCGAGATGTGAGAGTTGGCTTGTCTTCCACCTCCAGATAGGACGCACTGATTCAGGATTATCAACGTCCTACAGCTCGGACCCTGAGCGATGCACTCGCGACGGTTCCAGATCTTTCTGACAAGATCATCAAGTCAGACGACCCATATTGTGGAGCAGGAGCATTCAGTGACGTCTATAAACGCCAACTCAGCAACGGTACCGGACTAGTGGAGGTTTGGACACGACCATTTAAACATGCCATCAACCTCACCACGATACAGGTCGCGGTGAAATCATTCCGGTTCCATTTCACGTTGGATGAAATTTACAATGGCTACGAGAGTAGGAATTTTGCTGTCCGGAAGGTACACATGCATTAACTACTTGTCAACCGAGGCTCATTTGACTGCCTAGATGATACGGCGAGAACTCGGGATCTGGAGGAGGTTAGAACACCCGAATATTGTTCCCTTCCTTGGAATCGCATACGGATTTGGCAGACAAGGACATGGCTCCCTTGTCTCCTTGTGGATGGCCAACGGCTCCCTTGCAAGTTTCTTAGGGGAACATGATAATCGGCTGAGTATTTCCCATCGTCTTCAATTGGTACGTGACTGCCGCGAAGTACCTATGTAGCTTGATGATCATCCAAATTGCGTAGCTACTGGACGTCGCAAATGGACTCGGCTATCGTACGTCATCAATATTAGACATTTATTCAGAATTTCCATTGACCCACTCGGATCATGATAGTGCACTCATTTCCGACTCCAATTATTCATGGTGATCTTACATGCGTAAGTCGATAGGAATCGTGTAGAATTCTGTTTCCAGCTGAAGGTAAAAACAGAGTAATATACTTCTCGACCACGACTACAAAGCATGCTTAACCGATTTTGGTTATGCGTCCATGATCGGGGACATACCAGAGGCTTCACTATACCTTCAGATGTCTACAATGAAGCCGGGAACCCTACGATGGGCTGCGCCAGAGCATTTTGTAGCTGACGCAGAGCGGACGATGCCACTGACGACTAAAAGCGACATATATTCCTTCGGAAATCTAGCACTTCTGGCAAGCGCATTATCTTGTACCACATTTTCATTCTCATTCCATTCCAGGTGTTGTCTGGAAAGTATCCATGGTCGGAGATCCTACGTGAGGCAGCAGTCGTTATACAATTATCACGGGGAAACAAGCCCACACGGCCTTCGTCGCGTCCAATTGAAGACCAGCATTGGGAACTCATCCAGCGTTGTTGGTCATCAATTGATGATAGGCCATGTGCTAATGATGTGGCGTCCTCTCTCCAACAATTTCTACACTCGTTCCCACCTTCTCTGGCTCTGGTTGGGGTCTTTCGTGTTCTGTCCCGTTCTAGCCTTCCATCTCGGAATTCCGCTCTTGTGGACCAGCAACATATGAGTACGCAGGAGACTAGTGTACAGTCACCAGATCTCCACCAAACCACCTCTGATCTTGGGCTCACCGCACATGATATATACCAGAATGCCGGTACCGGACAGGTTAGTCATTGATCTTATCATCCCAAGCACTCAAGTTAGCATGACACACAGGAATTTTACCAGACTCGGAAGCCGGAAGAGACAATCCCCGTTTCCCAAGGAATCGATCCCAGACCTGGATATTCTAGCACTGGAGATGTAAGCGTCAATATGCAAGACTTCAAGACGCCATTCCGGGTTGCCGAAAAGATCATTGGTGAAAATAAGAGTAATACCGACAGCGATATTAGCGAGCAGAGATTACAAGATCTTGCGTAAGTAGTGTGACTTCGTGCACTTCACAATTTCTGATCAGGGTTTCAGTGATACTGCTGCTGAATTTGCATTAAACAACTTCCCACCTGATTTCCCAACCAATCAACAGAGCGCGGACAAGGTGGACGATAGTGCTCTGGAGAGTATGGTGTAAGTATGATCAAGTTATTGGAGCGTTTCACATCTTTACGCTCTTCCAGGGCCAATAAAGATGCTGCGTATTTGCAACAACCGAAACCTCCAGCCTTGGCAAGTTCATTAGTATGTTGCTGGCCAGGACATTTGTTAATCACGATATGATCTCAGTCCGCGTCGCAAACACGTCATGTTATTTTTATTGGAGAGGCTAACTCTGGGAAGAGCTTTCTGGTCAATCTGGTTGTTGGTCAAAACCAGGACCTCGCTTTTGCGTCTCCCGGAACTAGGCTATACAGGGATAGTTTCACACCTTACGAGGTTTCTATTGGAGAGCGAACATACCGACTGTGGGATACCCCCGGGTTGACCGAGAGTTTAGCCTTCCGCTCCAGTCCCCAATTTTGTTGCTTGTCATTCGCGAGCTATAGTCAAGTATCCAGATTTTCTCTGGAACGCTTTCTTCAAGAGAGACGACATCGTGGGGAACTGGATCTCCTTGTCCTCTGTGTTGATGGTGGTAGGGATCACAAGAAGACGTCAAAAATTTACAGGATGTACTGCCATGACGCTCGTCAGAATGGAATACCAGTGGTTATCGCCGTCACACACCCAGAGGAGACGCAACCGACCATGGAAAAATGGTGGAGAGACAACGAAATGAAGCTGAAACGCCTGGGGATGGTATTCGATGGACATGCATGTGTCACCTGTCTGCCCACTCACCATCGTAGTCGGGCTTCTCAAAGGGTGATATCTGATTTGATTTCGAAGGAGTATTGGCAACGAGCCAGGTCCACATCAGAAGAGCAGGAGTATCTGGAGGATGATTTAAAAAATCGTTGTACGATATGTTGACCCCACGGACTGACGACAATACACATATTTAGTGTTAACGCTGTTTACTGTTCATAAATACACATGCTTCGGTCGAATCAGAAAGCACAGGTGCATAACGCGCTCACCACCCTGTGGAGTGGCGGCCCCCGAGATAGCCCGCTTCGCAGTCCTGGGTTCACCACTCGAGTTTGATACGCGCCACCTTCTGCGCGTCCGACGCCGCTTTCCCCAATCCTGGATATGTCCGTTACTAATCTGCGCGACGTCTAGTGAGCCGCGCGTCAATGACAACCGGGATACGTACCCGTTCCAGAGGGGTACTACGCACGCGCCGGGAAGTGGATGACTTTGGCAACGAGATATTTTGAGTTCCGAGGCTTTGGAGAACTCAAGAACTGGACAGGTGACCGCGCACAATTGTCCTGCCAGTGTTTGAAACTACCATTAGCCTTTGGTCTGGGCTCCATGTCCGCAGGACGTCAGAAATATCAATCAACCCCGAAACAAGATTCGGACATGAGGATACGCGCGCGTCGTACGAGGCCTCCGAATCTTTTCGCACACCCCAGACATGACAGGCTTGAGCGTTTCCTCGCTGTGCACGGGCGGATAATCGGCCAACGCGATCCCAGCGTCGACTTGATAAAGCTGCAGGGGGCTAGGAGCCAATTCGTTCACGTCCACGTCAATTTTCCATGTTGACATCGCGTTGAGGTCGTAGACCGGGACCAAGGTGGGACAAACGGACATATCCATATCTTGGACCCACGAGCTAGATCACAGACGCCAGACGCCACAGCGCGTAAAGTTGTGGTTGCAGAAGTCGGTATAGCGGCGGGGTGCATCCTTGGGCGGACTGGCATTGTAGTGAGAGGGTTGACATTGCGCTTGCGCTGTTTTGGGGTACTAAATAGGTCGTACCGAGACACTTCAAGTTGTTGGAACGTTTAAAACGTTCATGGAGGCGACGTTGAACTGCGCAAGTCCCGAGCTGAGCATTTAGATTCATAGTGATCGTTGGATCGTTCAACATAGAAGGACAAACGAAGGTGATGAGAAAGTTGTTGGTCGCCAAACTTGAACCACCTTACTACTAGGGTAGAGCAGGGTATGCCTCCTGCCGCGGGTTACGGGTCTGGGGTCTGGGGGGTCAGGGTACGATTGGTAGTTCAATCAACCCGAGGCCACACCGTACCCGTACCGCGGTGTTTGAGGTGTTTCACGGGTTGTGCCTGGCTTCGAAGAGGCTGCATTGTGCCGACAAAATTGTGAGGGTCAGTCTTCATTTCCGACCGCTCCATTTTTAAAAACGGACTCTTACAACAAGTCCCCTTAAAAATTTATAGTCACATTCCATCATTGACAGGCCATAGATACTCAGGCACCACTGGCGTTCACCCTTGCGCTGCATTACCTCACTACATAGTATTATAAGCTTATTTTCGGGGCTATCATGTACCATATTCAACCGCCGTTGAGCGGGTATTTTCTCAAGGGCGACAACTTCTGCATTTCACTCGAAACCGGCTGTCACCCTCGTCTACTCGCGCATTCCTCTGTCTTGGTTCATGGCTTAGAACTGACCTTGTTGCCCTCGATGACCTAGTGTCAATGACCAGGCGGTCAAAGAAACAAAAAATAGTTGATAATGGCTCTAACATAGCTGTCTAATCAATAAAATTATATCCGTGTAGTAACATGAATGAGATCAGTGTCATTGCTTTTATCATGTACCACACCGCGGGTCAAGACGGTTTATACCGTACCCTCACCGTGACGGGTGCGGTATCTACGGGTACGGGTACGGGTTGACCCGTGCTCTTCTCTACAAGTTACTACATAGCTACAATTCGTTACACGATTACAACGCTTCCGCGTGTCATTTTCCCGTGCACTCGACTGCCTGTGCTTCGCCCATCCATCCACTCTCCTCTTAGTTGCTGTCAAGCGACACCTAGTTGGCGACGAAATCTCGCAATGTCGAGATGTGAGGAGTTCGCTTGTCTTCCAGCTCCGGGTAGGACGTACTAATTCACCGATCTGCAGGTCGGAGCCTGAGTGACGCACTCGCAACACTTCCAGATCTTTCCTGCAAGATTGTCAAGTCAGACGACCCATACTGTGGAGCGGGGGCATTCAGTGACGTCTATAAGCGCCAACTGGATAAGGGTAAAGGACTACTGGAGGTTTGGACACGAGCATCCATACATGGCATCAACCTCACCACGGCGCAGGTTGCGGTGAAATCATTCCGGTTCCAATTCACGTTGGACGAAGCTGGCAATGGCGACGAGAGTAGAAATTTTGCTGTCCGGAAGGTATGCATGCATTGACTACTTGCCACTGGGCTTGATCGTCTGTCTAGATGATACGGCGAGAACTCGGAATATGGAGAAGATTGGAACACCCAAATATCGTTCCCTTCCTTGGGATTGCATACGGATTCGGCAGGCAAGAACACGCTTGTCTGGTGTCTTCGTGGATGGCAAATGGGTCGCTTGCGAGATACTTAGGAGAGCATGTCGAGCTGTCTAATACCCGCCGGCTTCAGTTGGTACGTAGTCACCGCAAATATAATTTAATGACTGCTCTAAATTCGCGTAGTTGTCAGACGTTGCAACTGGACTCTACTATTGTACGTTATGGGTACCGATCCACATAGAACATTCATTCATCAGCACGTACAGTGCACTCATTTCCAACTCCAGTTATTCATGGTGATCTTACATGCGTAAGTGAATAGTTGTCATATAGAATTTTGTTTCCTGCTGAAGGTGAAGCAGAATAATGTTCTCCTTGATCACAACCATAATGCACGCTTAACCGATTTCGGTCACGCATCCATGATCGGCGATATTCCGGAGGCTCAACGTTACCTCCAGATGAGCACAACGAGGCCCGGCACGATACGATGGGCTGCGCCGGAACATTTCTCAGCTGACACTGAGCAGACGATGCATCGCATGACTGAAAGTGACATATATTCTTTCGGGAATCTAGCCCTTTTTGTAAGCACGTCACCATGCACTAAATGCTATTTTCATCCCTTTCCAGGTATTATCTGGAAAGCAACCTTGGTCAGAGATCTGCAGTGAAATGGCAGTCGTGTTCCAACTGTCACAGGGCAACAAGCCTAAGAGGCCTGTGTCCCGTCCAATCGAAGACCCACATTGGGAGTTCATTGAGTGCTGTTTGTCATCAATTAAAGACAGACCTTGTGCTAAAGACGTGATGTTCTCTCTTGATCAATTTCTATTCCAAGCTTCCCCGCCGCCTGCTAGGATCTTATATAGTTTTCCCACTTTCAACACTGCTCTTCTCTCTGAGGAACCAGATATAGGTACACCGGAGTGTCTGCCATATCCTTTTGAGGTATCATTAGATCATCTAATGCAGGATGGCGAGTACATGGCTTTTATACTTGGTCTAATAAGTTCATGCCTTACTTCCCCATTGACAGAATTTGTGAATGCTAGTCTGTCCCTGTCATTTCCTGATCCATCTGTCTCTCCTGATCACATGCATTAGAGCAACTGGAATCATCAAAGTCCTCTGTGCTAGAAAATACACTGTCTGATCGTCTGCTCCCTCCAATACACATTTGTAATCATTCTCCTTTGTCTCTGATGTTGTCTCACAATATACATCTCCACAGCCAAACCATTCCCTACAAATGACCTGCTCTTCAATGTCTCGTTCGATCCAAACTCTCCTTTTGGATTAGAGGGTTTAGGTCTTGGTAACCCAAGGCCCCCTGATTCTGCTTCAGTCACTGTGCCCTTACATTCACAACTCCAACACATGGAGGATAATGTTGTTTTCTCATTTTGTTTTGAAGAAAATGAAAAATGAATGATGGTATGAAATTCTTTTTCACACATAAAAATTTTGGGATGCTATTGTTGTGAAAATGTTCAATGAAGTGTGCACTTTTGTGTAGCCTGTCATGTCCCTTACTTAAAAGGTCAAAGAAAAGATGAAATTTAACAATGCAATAAAGTTGATACAAAACTTGACATATTATTGAACATTTTCCAGGGGCACATGTTCAAACTTTTTGCCAACATAAAATGTTGAATGAAATATGTAATTTTGCACTGGCACAAAGATTTCTTTCAGCTGACTTGGTTTGACAGGTTCTGGACCATGCTGGATGACAATGAGCCTGAGGATCATGACACCTCAGAACTCCTCTGTGACATGATGGCATTGGCTTGTGAAAAACTTGTTCACCAAGACAAGATTGATAACCTGCAAAATCATGAACTTACTGCATTCCTTGTACTCTTAGATTGACAAAAACTAAGAGAAGGGCAGGAATTGCCCAGTGCTACAGTACATTAGCTAGGAATGAAAACTAAGTAAAAAGGACTCACCTCAGCCGCTGCCTAAGATGGTGGAAACGACTGAGGTGCTTGTAAGCAGGGTGAAGATATATATACTGTGGGCGGAGGTGAGCCCATGTAGTCAAAAGTGGTCAATATTATCAACCAGCCTGCTTGCATTTATCAGCATAGAAACACACTGGCCGGACTTCGGCCGGGTGTGATAATTATTCGACAAAGTCGACTTGGCCGAACCAAGATTGTTCCCAATGCTGACGACCTGGCCGGGTGTGGTGTCAGTCGTCAGAATCGACCTGGCCGAGTTTGGGGTGGGTGGTGTATTCACGTTGGAATCGACTCGGCCGGGTGTGGTGTCAGTCGTCAGAATCGACCTGGCCGAGTTTGGGGTGGGCGGTATATGCGCGTTAGAATCGACTCGGCCAGGTCTGGCGTCACACGTCAGATTCGACTCGGCCGGGTTTGGTGTCAGTCGTCAGAATTGACCTGGCCGAGTTTGGGGTGGGCGGTATATGCGCGTTAGAATCAACTCGGCCGGGATTGGTGTCAGTCGTCAGAATCGACCTGGCCAAGTTTGGGGTGGGCGGTATATGCGCGTTAGAATCGACTGGGCCGGGTTTGGTGTCAGTCGTCAGAATTGACCTGGCCGAGTTTGGGGTGGGCGGTATATGCGCGTTAGAATCGACTGGGCCGGGTTTGGTGTCGCTCGTCAGATTTGACTCGGCCAGGTCTGGCGTCACCCGTCAGATTCGCCTCGGCCGGGTGCGGTGTCAGTCGTCAGAATCGACCTGGCTGAGTTTGGGGTGGGCGGTATATGCGTGTTAGAATTGACTGGGCCGGGTTTGGTGTCGCTCGTCAGATTCGACGTGGCCGGGTCTGGCGTCACCCATCAGATTCACCTCGGCTGGGTGCAGTGTCAGTCGTCAGAATCGACCTGGCCGAGTTTGGGGGGGTGGTATATGTACGTTAGAATCGACTCGGCTGGGTCTGGTGTCACACGTCAGATTCGACTCGGCCAGGTTTGGTGTCAGTCGTCAGAATCGACCTGGCCGAGTTTCGTGTGGGCGGTATATTCACGTTAGAATCGACTCGGCCAGGTCTGGTGTTGCTCGTCAGAATCAACCTGGCCAACGCTGGGGTGTTATATTCCTATCAGAATCGTCTGCGCCATCCACCTCCCACTCGATACCCTACTCTTATGTCCTTGGGTTATATTACTAACACCCAGATGCTTATGTATG
>JBBPOF010000197.1:0-35968 GCA_038091315.1 Porphyrellus cyaneotinctus | reverse complement strand
CCGGGCGGCCCGCCGGGGGGGGTGGTGGTGGTGGTGGTGGTGGTGATGATGATGATGATGATGATGATGATGGTGATGATGAAAGGTCTGCGGAGTCTGACTCTTCAGGAAGAGTCGGAAGGGGTGGTGTAGCATTCCCGTCCGACATTGATGGTGCGCGCCCATGTGCTTGAAGTCGTTTCACAAGTTGCTCCGCGAGTGACTGTGGTTGAGCACGCGAACCTTCAGTTGAACTGCCACTCGAGCTAACAGACGTAGGATAGGTGTCGTCAGTGAGCGCGCTAAACCCGCTGCGAGTAGACTGTCTGAATTCGCTCTCTACATCATGATCACCATGGTCGAAGGAATCATTGGGACGTGGGACGACGAGGTTGTTGGAGCGATTCATCCGAGACAGAGAAGGGGTGTCGTCGCCAGCTATAGGTCGGTTCGTCCGCCTCGGAGAGCCTCGAATACTACGAGGACTTGCCAGGTGTCCCCCTTCTGGAGAGAGCTATCCGAGTCGTGAGCTACTGCTGCTGCAAACACTCATGGACAGACTTACAATCTTGACGCCAGCAGCGACTTGATGCTGAATCTGCACATGTACGTCTGCTTCATCTGCGTCCATGAACTGGGACTCGCGACCACCCTGTGCTGTCGATATTCGAGAAGATTTCGTTATTCCGTTGGGTTGACTGTGCGCAGAGTTATCTCTCTTCATGTCAGCCTTTCTAGGTGTTGCCTCTCGCGAGTCCGGATCTGACCCCTCAGCCTCGTCCTCCCCGTTACCACCATCGACTTTCTTCTTCCTCCGATTTCTACCCTCAAGGATATCGATAGTCTTTGACCGCTCGAGATGCCTGTTAAGCACTTCAATGAGCGTCTTCCGGTCCATGGGCCCAGTGTTCGATTCAATGATCTTATCCACTCCCTTTCCAACCTCCCTCAACATCCTAAACAACTCCATGATCTGTGCCTCGAGCTGGGCAATCTGTTCCTCATATCCAGCCTTTTGCACTCCGAGTTGAGTTTGGAGTCGAGAAGTCGTGTCCCGGGCGGTGGCCAGTTGGTGTTCCAGATGAGATACTTTCTCTTTCAGTCGGCCAACGAGTCCGTCGTGACCTTGCGATATCTCTTCTTCAAGTGCCTCCTTCTCGAGTTTTAGACGGAGAGCCATAGCGCGAGTTTCGGCAGCCTCGGTTTCTGCCACTTGCAGCCTGTCAGATTCGTTCAGCTGAGCAACCAGGCGTTGAACTGAATGCCCAATTCTTTGTTCTGCCGTAGCTAGCTTTCCGTCCATGACGATATCCGAGACCACTGAATCCAGAAGCCGATAATGGTAGGCAAGCTGCGGACCCTCCTCCCTGATCAGCAATAAGTGTCGCATTATGGAGAGGAAGTAATCCTTTGCGCGCGAACCCTCCACCCGTGAACATAGTGCATTCCAAATATCCTCCGGATTAGAGAAGCTGCCCAGAATAGCGGTATCTTGGCGTTCTCTCAGGCGTTGTTCGTCCTCCTCGAGAATGATTGCAAGTTCATCGAGTTGTTTGTCCATAGCAGGAATACCGAGCTCGCGACAAAGGACGATGATCCGTTGAAGGCCCGCAGAGTCCATGAGAGTGCGGTGGTGTATGCGAACGTCGAGGTCGTCGATCACATCAAAAATGTGCACTATGAGGCCAATGTTGATAAGCTTAAGACCAGCCCATGAGTACCAGGAGGGGAGACGGAAAGTGGTGATAACCTCACAGCGTAATCGACCAGCATCCCGCCATCTCCACCGATGCGTCTGTATTCGTCGCTGGCACCAACAAGGCTACCCATTTTACCCCTAGATCGGAGCACACCCTCGAGGGACTGGAACCAATAATCATAACAGCTAGTCGAATCGCCGTTGACCTGACTGAGGGTTGCCAAGCCATGAAAGACAAGATCGATGGAGTCCCTGCTGCAATAAACGATAGATAGCAACACCTCTATGATTGTCCGGCGGGTGGGCAGGTGCGGGGAATTAAGGGCGGACGTTATTTGAGTGACAATATTAGGAATCTTCATGGCATCCCGGACCCGCAGCTACAAGATCCGTGAGACAAGGGGGTACGAAAGCGACAAGCTCACTTACAGTACTGTTGAAGATGACTTTCAAGCATTTGGCGATCTCCTGGTCTAGCGATATATCGGCTGCACTTCTGGATAATAAAGGATAAGCTATTTCAGGTCCTGGAGAGAGAAGATTCTTGCCTCTTAGGTTTGCGACTAATCTGCGCTAGGTATTGTGCCAATACCGCTGTGCCTCTGAGATCAATGAAGTTATCAAGCCAACTAGAATAAGGGTGAGTGACATCCGAAGGTGCGGTGTTGTTCGACCTACCTAGTTTCATGTCCTCGTAGCGAAACCCACACGCTAGAAACCTGCTTGGCGGTGATTGTGCCATCCAAGAATTTGCGTATGTACCACTCGGGAGAGCCCTCACCAGATAGGGCAGCTTGTCCCGCATCGCCTTGTTTGCGAGCATGCTCGCATCTGCTTCGCTCTTCCTGCCACCGTACCTGCTCCGCGGCATAGACTATGCTCCACTTTTGATTGATGGTGAGGTTGTCCACGTTGGGTAGGTCACGCTGTTGAGCGACACGAGCGAAAAGGGATTCTATATCCTCATCTTTTTCTGGGCGGGGAAAATTAAACTCGTCGGTGTGCGACTTGTGGAATATATGAGAGAGATGTGTCGAGTGGCTGTCGGAGTGAGCTGTGGAACTCGAGAAGCGGGAGGATGGATTATCTTGAGTGTGGAGGGCCCGCAGAACGGTGCTCGCGACGCTGGGAGAGGCGGGAATGGTGGCAGAGCCGAACTCGGAGCCTGCGGGGCTCTTGCGACCGGAAGATGTAGAGGCTTCGCTCTTGCGTAGTTTGTGTGAGGTAGGTGTCTTTGGACGTTTAGCGGGGAGAGACTCATTGTAGAGCGTGGAGGAGTCGGCGGTGTTGAAAGATGAATCGGGTCTGGTTGAGGTGGGAGAGGTGATGCCTTTGTCTCTCTCGAGCCTTGTGCGGTGCAAATTCTGGTAGTTTACGTTGAGATCTGTGCCATTAGCGGTCAGAGTAGGATTCGTGAGGGGTGCAGATATGACAGAGGTGGAGGCGCCCCCGCGAAGACCTTGAGAGACAGTGCCGACCGCGAGGGGTGTGCGGGTCAGTGAGGGTAGCCTGTCGTATGGTACTGAGTCAGCCAAGTCCTGGCCTGAGACGGACGAGTTTCGCGGCCGCTGCCTCTTCCTGTTGAAAAACGTGTCCATGGCCGTTCAAGGTCTGTCCGTCGTCGTCGCTGGCCACAGCGTACCCGTCCGAAATTCGTCTGGTCACTGGCAACTTGTCATCACTGCATAGTACTGGTATGGAGGCGATCTAGCTTGACATGAATCAAAACACATGTCAACATTCTTCGTGCGCTAAGTTACATCGACGGAATATGTATTCGTCGCAAGGACGACATGTTCGAAAAATTGAGGGGATCATCGCTTGGATCACAGGCAGTTCAGTGCCTCACCAGCCCCCCCATCCTAGTCATCCCAGTGGTCACAATCACCCGCTAGGATGATCGCGAGACAGCCCAATCCCAGTCTCCAAGGATCCATCCTTCCCCCACTCCGATCCCAATCCCCCCACGCACACCGCGTGTGATTGGGGGTGCACACGTCCGCTCGCATCGGTCATCGCACCACCGGAGGCATCACCGTACAACCTGCCACCTGATTCTGCGAAAAGCACTGCACCCCAGGCCTTGCGACACAAGGAGCGACGTTCCGCGACAGCTCGCTGGCTCCAAAAGCTTTAGCTACTCTCTGCGTTGCATTTCTGTGCGTGCCCGTGGCCCAGGTTCAACGCGTCCGTGACCTGCCACTGTCAATGCCATCACCACCAGCCTTCTCTGTACGTGAATCACATAATTCGGGTGACCACACAGTCGTCCCAAAGAAAATCCAATCCTGCTGCCCTCGAGAACAAATCTCTGTTGCCCCTCCCGTGGAAGAGGCAATTTCAGCAGGGAAAGAATTCTTCAATACGACGGTGCTGGTTCCCAAACGTAGACGAAGTGAGTGAGCGGGGCAGGACGACACGACATACAGCACCATTCGCCGTGCGGGTCACTAGGAACAGCGTCGACCAAGAAGCAGGTCAGGGGATTGAAAGCAAATATCAGAGGTAGTTCGCAACCATCGAAGACAGGTCTTGGCCATATTTGCGAAGGAACTACTATCCTTGAGGGGATCACTTGGCTCGTAAGGTAGGTGACAGTGGCAAGCTCAACGCAGGTCGGTTACAAAACATCCAGAAATGCATCGGGGCCGAGCAAACGACATACGTGGCTGAGTCGAAGTATGATGGGGGTGGAAGGGCTATGTCTGTGAAGACTAATGATGGTTGAGTATTGCGAACCAAACGCAAGAGTAACGGAAGCGCTTCCTGTGCGTATCGCATTCAACAGCCACACACAATCCAAACTGGTATTCCACGTCGCAAGCCGCCTTGAAACCATGTCGAGTTCGCTACGTCCACTGACGTTTGAGGACTCCAATACCAAGACTCTGCAGCCTCCGAGAAGACCAACAAGAGCTCGGCACAGCCCATGGCGCGCAACCAAGACTTGAAAGCACCAGAATAGAGGTTAGCCCTTGAGGACTTGGGTCTTGGGGAATAAGTGCGTGGGCCTGAACGACGTGGGTCAACATAGGCGAGGGTATTTCATGGCGAAGTTGGAACTCGAGAACGACAAATGGGCAATGTGAGCAAAATGCTCTGTGCGTGGCCCATGTCGCGCGTTGCAGATGGTTGCTACAGTCCCGAGTCTGTGCGTGCCCCGTTCGGCCCCCCTTGTCGCTCCAGAGAAACCGTGACACATCTCTGGCATTCATGCTCGAGACTGCAACATCGTGTCCCGCGTAGCACCTCGCCCGTCCGGTACCATCTTGCCCTTTGTTGCACGTGGCTGGACGCAATGAAAGTGGTGGCTTTCTGTGCGTCGCGTCCGCCAGACGCGAAAGGGATCCCGAGATGATACAAGGGGGATGCTTGTGTGTGCGTAGACAAAGGAGTGGGTCTTGATTCGAGATGGATGCGTTCCGGAGACATGTTGGGACGCTCAAAGGGGGCTTCACGACAGAGAATGGAGACGGTAGACGAGCAACCAGCTTGTAACGCGCGAGTCGAGAGGAGGGAACAGACCCTGCCTATCAGCGACGCCGTTCCATGTCGCAGGTGACCCGCACAGGCAAGAAGATATACTCCCCCGGACCCGTAGATTCTTAGGGTTAGAAATCATCCCGAGTGGGGACTCAGGGATGGATCTTTTGGTTCGAAGAGGCAGAAAGCTTTATGGCAGTGGACGCAAGATGGCGAGAATGAGGACCTGGGCGACGAAGGTCTCGAGTCGGACAGCGCTGCACGCGATGAGCGAGGTTGCACAACAACGCAAATACGCGAGCGCGCCTCAAGTTTTGTGGTGGTGTTATTTGGTTCGGACAAACAATACAGACGCCAACACACAAAGAAATTTCTTTCGAAAAAAAGGTGTAGATCTGAGACTACCAATACACTTGCTAAGTCTATACAAACGATGCTTGGGAGCATAATAATGTACTAAAGTTCACTTTGTCCAATGCGAAAGCACGTGTCAAATCGTGAGAATATGGTAGTCACGGTGGTCACGTCACAACAAGGCATGTGTGACATACGGTGACGAGGATGTCAAGTCTTATTCTCGACCCACGACTACGACCGCGACGACACGGCCCTGTCGAATGGCCGAAAACATCTACAGCAGGGGGACCAGAGTCTGGTTCGAGGACAAAGAACAGGCTTGGATATCCGCAGAAGTCACAAGTGTCACCAAGGCCAATGACGACGCCATCAAACTCGTCTTCCTCGACGAACGAGGCAAGGTACGCGTCGATCTCGCCATCCTCTTCCTCCTCACCTTCCCGTCTTCTTTTATTAGGAAATTATCATCAATACAACCGGACAGAATATCAAAGATGGCAAGGAAGGCCTTCCTCCATTGCGGAATCCTCCGTTGCTAGAAACCGCGGATGATTTGGCTACTCTTTCCCACCTCAACGAGCCCTCAGGTAACGTTCTCCACATCGCATATCCCCTTCCATTCCCCTAATCTTACATGCAGTATTGCACACGATCCACAACCGTTATGCCCAGCATAGCATATACACCTATAGCGGCATCGTCCTCATTGCCGTCAATCCCTTCCAACGCGTCACCCTTTATGGCCCAGAGATCATTCAAGCTTATAGTGGTCGAAAGAGAGGCGAGCTGGAACCTCACCTTTTTGCAATCGCCGAGGACGCGTACACTGCCATGGCAAAAGATGGCATGGGTCAAACTATCATCGTGTCTGGAGAAAGGTACTCTTCTTTCTTTCACTCTGTTTTCTGTGTCTCACATACCCAATAGTGGTGCAGGTAAAACTGAGTCGGTATGTCGTCTCCGAGTTCTGGGTCCCCCTCAATGCCAACCCTCTTCAGGCGAAATTCATCATGCGTTACATCGCCTCAGTCAATCCTCCTGGCTCTGGAGCCAAGGCCAAAACAAAATTGTCGCCAGATGAGTCAAGCGAGATAGAACGGCAGATCCTGGCTACGAACCCGATTCTCGAGTCCTTTGGAAATGCGAAAACAACACGGAATGACAATTCGTCACGCTTCGGAAAGTATATCCAGGTAGGATCATTCTATGCGCACTTCATTATCAGCGCATTTGACAGTTTTATAGATTCTTTTTGATGGGAAACCAGAAATCGTCGGCGCACGCATTCGTACATACCTTTTAGAGCGGTCGCGCATTGTCTTCCAACCAACGACGGAACGAAACTACCATATCTTCTATCAGCTGTGCGCGGGCGCCCCGCTGAAGGAGCGGAAAGACCTTGGACTAGATACCGATGTCACGAAATTTCACTACCTCAAGCAAGGTGGACCCACTTCAACACCCATTGCAGGAGTTGATGATGCCGAGGAATTCCGTGCAACCCAGCAGGCGCTTTCAACCGTCGGCATAAGTGTTGAGAAGCAATGGGCTGTTTTCAGGCTCCTCTCTGCTCTCCTACATCTCGGAAACGTCAAGGTTACCCAGGCTCGAAATGAGTCGTCCATCGATGAACAGGATTCTGCTCTCATTTTGGCTACTCGGTTTTTGGGGGTTACACTCTCTGAGTTCAAGAAGTGGACTGTAAAGAAGCAGATCATCACGCGTTCCGAAAGAATCGTCACTTCTCTGAATGCCGCTCAGGCAACGGTGGTCAGGGATAGTGTGGCGAAATTCGTGTATGCATGCCTATTCGAGTGGTTGGTTGCCATTGTCAACGAGAGCTTGGCTGGAGAGAATGGTGATGCTGCTGAACGTGCAGAGATGTTCATAGGTGTGTTGGACATATACGGGTTCGAGCACTTCCAGAAGGTGATCTCTATTGCTCTGCTTTGGTATTCGCAACTCACCTCCGCGTTCTCAGAATTCCTTCGAGCAATTCAGTATCAACTATGCCAATGAAAAATTGCAACAGGAGGTGAGGCTGGCAATGTCGCTGTGGGTTGTTCTGATATTTTGGTTGGCAGTTCAATTCGCATGTGTTCAAGCTCGAACAGGAAGAGTACATGAAAGAACAAATCAATTGGACATTCATTGATTTCTCGGACAACCAGCCCTGTATCGACGTCATCGAGGGCAAACTTGGAGTCCTTGCCCTCCTCGACGAAGAATCCCGTTTACCATCAGGCAGCGATGCTTCTTTCCTGCAGAAGCTGAACACGCAACTTTTGAAGCCAGCTAATCGCGCTGTCTTCAAGAAGCCACGGTTCGGGAATTCTGCGTTCACGGTCGCACATTATGCCCTGGATGTCACGTACGAGGTCGATGGTTTCTTAGAGAAAAACAGGGATACAGTACCGGACGAGCACATGGTCCTGCTGGCAACGACGAAAAATCCTTTCTTGAAGGAAGTTTTGGATACCGCTCTCGGATCAGTCAAGTCTGTGGAAAAATCTAGTGATCCTCCCCATCCTGGTTCCCCCTCCCTCTCCGATTCTGGTAGTGGTGGATCCCGTCGATCGTCAGTCATACCCGATCCGGGTCGTTCAGCGCTCGTCGCAGCAAATGCAACATCATCCGGACCCAAGAGACCAGGGGCAGCTATCAAGAAGCCCACGCAAGGTTCAATATTCAAAGCATCCCTAATAACCCTGATGGACACGCTTAGCATCACGAACGTCCACTACATCCGATGCATCAAACCGAACGACGCCAAGAAACCATGGGAGTTTATACCTTCCCAAGTTTTGGGACAACTTCGCGCTTGCGGTGTTCTGGAAACTATCCGCATTAGTTGTGCAGGATACCCTTCTCGGTGGACATACGAGGAATTTGCGGAACGGTGAGCAATTTTTTAGTTGCCGTACACCCTACTTAATCTGTTCCTCAGATATTATATGCTCGTCCCTTCGGCAGATTGGCAACCTATGATACAGAAATTAGAGCTCAAACCTCTCTGTTCGTTGATCTTGGAGAAAACTATTAACGACCCCGACAAATATCAAAGCGGACTTACTAAAATCTTCTTCCGCGCGGGTATGCTTGCTGCGCTCGAGTCTCTCAGGTCTGAAAGGCTTAATGCCCTCGTCACCATCGTCCAAAAGAACATGCGGCGACGCATGGCTGTCAAGAGGTACCAGGAACTCCGTAACGCTACGATCAGAATTCAGACGTGGTGGCGTGGTATTTTGGCAAGGCGGCTTGTGGAAAGCATGCGCAGGGATGCCGCTGCGAAGAGGTTACAAGCTGGTGTTCGACAATTCCTTCAAAGATCAAAATTCCTCCAAGTTCGTCAGGCAATCATCGCTGTACAGAGTCGTAAGTTCTAGACGTTGTGGCGTATGCTTAACTCACCGGTGCATGGTAATTCAGGTGTTCGTGGTGTACAGGCACGGCACGCGCACCGGGACGCAAGGACACTGCACGCAGCTATACTGTTGCAATCTTTGTTCCGCGGAGTGTACGTTCCTTGTCCTTATTTCTCGTTTAGCCCGTTGATTGATAGTATACAGCTTATGCCGCCGTTCGTATCGATCTGACATCGGACGTGTAGTATATCTGCAGTCTTGTGTCAGGCGGCGTCTTGCCAAGAAGCAACTCAAAATCCTCAGGGCCGAGGCACGCTCTGTCTCAAAATTCAAGGAGATCTCCTACCGCCTGGAGAATAAGGTCGTGGAACTCACCCAGACATTGCAGAGGCGGACGGAAGAGAAGAAAGCCTTACAAGTCCAACTTGAGGAACTTGAGAAACAGATCCAGCAGTGGAGCTCTAAACACGAGGAAGCAGATGCCAAGGCCAAGTCTCTTCAGACCGCATTGCAGACTGCAGAGGGTGAGCTGTCCCGGCGCGAGGAGCTCCTCCAAGCAAAAGCCGACGTTGAAAAACGCTTGGAAGATGCCATCGCCAAGGCAGCCGAGAAGGAGGAAGCGATTCAACGGCTAACCAACGAAGTGCTTGCACAAGCTGCTCAGCTTCATTCCCAAGAGAAGGCGTTTGCGACTTCGCCAATGAGATCCACTGAGGACGTATCTGTCATTGCTACCCTCAAGAGCGAAGTTAGTAGCTTGCGCGAGCAACTCAATCGTGCCAATGCGTACAACGCTCTGACGAGAGGTGCTCGTGAGCCCCCGACATCCCCAACCTTCATACCCGCCCTCCGCATGCCCGACTCCGGTGGTGTCAACGGTCTCTCCTTGGTCTCTCCATTCCCTCCCAATCGTCATCAGCGCAGGCACAGTTCCGCAGGTGTCCTTCAGCTTAGCCCATCCGAACACCGCACATCTGCAGATGAGTTAATGTACGACGTTAAGCGGAGCCAAGCCCTTAATCAACGAGCGGTTTCCGTCGCATACAACGGGGAGGATAACGTTCTCCACGCTCGGACCAATGGCATGGCCGATCTTCGCAGCTACGATGACGTGGCAGAAGAGAAAATCAGGCTTATGCATGATATCAAGCATTTGGACGAAGATGTTCTCGTTGGACTGATTCGGGGTCTCAGGATTCCTGCACCTAGCACGACGAACCCGTCTGCTGTGAAGGAGATTCTCTTCCCCGCAAATCTCATCAGCCTTGTCACGAACGAGATGTGGAAGTACGGCCTGATCCCGGAAAGCGAGCGCTTCTTGGCCAACGTCATGGAAGCTATTCAAGCACATGTGATGGTGAGTTTATTTCCGTCTCTTTTGTGCCCATTCTGATCCCCCAAAAGTCCTTCAATGGAGAGGATGCCATTGTCCCAGGTATCTTCTGGCTTTCTAACGTTCACGAGATGCTTTCCTTCATCTGCGTTGCGGAAAGTGATATGCTACAGGGCATCGGTCCAGGCGAAGAAAATGCTGTTCGTGAGTTCGACTGGAATGACTATGAACGCCTTGTCACCGTGGTGAAACATGATCTGGGAAGTCTCGAGTACAATATCTACCACACTTGGATGCAGGAGACCAAGAAGCGCCTTTCCAAGATGGTGATCCCTGCTTTGATTGAGAGCCAATCTCTTCCAGGCTTCACCACCAGTGATGGAGGCGGACGATTGTTCAATCGCATCCTCAACACGAACAGCCAACCAGCTTTTAGCATGGACGACATCCTGAACCTCCTCAACAAGGTCTGGAAGAGTCTAAAGAGCTATTATATGGAGGATTCGGTGGTACAACAGGTCCTCACCGAACTGCTGAAGTTGATAGGCGTCACGAGTTTCAATGACCTTCTCATGAGGAGAAACTTTTCGTCCTGGAAGAGAGGTATGTCGTGTTTTTGTCTTGGTGGATGCGGTGCTAATGTTCTCATTATATAGCCATGCAGATTCAATACAATATCACACGGATAGAAGAATGGTGCAAATCGCATGAAATGCCAGAGGGTACACTCCACCTCGAACATTTGATGCAAGCCATCAAGTTATTGCAACTGAAAAAAGTCAGTAAAGGTTAACCCACCCGCTGAGCAGGGTTCCTAATTTTTGCGTGACAGGCGACGCCTGCTGATATCGAGATCATCTATGACGTTTGCTGGATGCTCAGTCCTATGCAAATTCAAAGGATGTGTACAAACTACTACGTTGCGGAATACGAGGTAAGGTCTACTATTACTTATTTTGATCCGATAGTACGATTATAACCGGCTTTTGTCAGAATCCCATCTCTCCTGAGATCCTCCGCGTCGTTGCCTCGCGAGTACAAGCAAACGATCGTAATGACCACCTCCTTCTCTCACCCGAAACAGAGGAAGTTGGGCCATACGAGCCTCCGTATCCTCGCGAAGTTTCTGGGCTTGAGACATATGTTCCAGCGTACCTCAGCGTACCTCATCTCCGCCGGTTAGCTGCCCTTGTCGCGTAGTGGGTCCTTCCGTTTCGCTATGATTCCTTCTGGTTACAGACCTTGATCGTGCGTTTGATATCCCTTTACATTATGTACTTCTTTCTTCGGATAATATCGCCACGATTTCATGGACGGTAATATACAGGATGGACACGACAATTAGAGAACAGATATGTGGACAGATATCAAACCTGTATAATTATCCGTCTGACTGCGAGTCAGTCAGTATGATTGTCGATCCATCCTCTAATTGAGCCGATAACTCCAAATGATTCTGGAGTACATGACCTCCGCTTTCTGCAGACGACTGTTCCAAATGAAGCGTCTGACCCCGAGATGAATTCAAAACTACTCGGCCGCCATGGTGGCAGCAAGGCTTACGGAAATGATATGGGACAAGCCAAAGTGCTGAACAACCAGATCCAATGCCTTGCCCGTAATGGTCGTCTAGGAGCACGTTAGAGAACGAACGATTGGTGCAAGCCCACGTCACCTTTCGGAACCACAAAGCGATTTCTCTCGTTGATTGCCCAGTGATTTCGAGACGTGCAGTCACATGAATGCGTTGGTCGACAGGTAGCACCGAGCCTTTGCCTTCGTCCTTTTTGTCCCCAGGGACGGCTTTGTGACGCAATTTCATCAGATTGACCTTGCGCAGTTGTGCTAATTTTTGAGGGTCAGAAGGTGGTTTCCCGCGCCGACGTGCCACAACGGGGGTGTGGGACGTAGGTGTTCTCGTCGCTGGAAACTTTTGTGCGAGAATGGCACGCGCGGCTTCGTGCTTCACGTCATCCTTCCCTACGGCAAGACCAGCGCATGCGTGTGACTGCATATGACGGTGACTATCATAGAGTCATGTTCATGTCAGATATCTCGGAGACGCGACACGGTGCCGGGAGAACTTACTCGACGCAGAAAGGGAGCTGACAACCAGGACAGCCTTTCGGGACCGCGTCGCAAGATTCACGCTCCCGGGTGGAGTCAACAGCAGTCACGAGGGATGGCTTGACACATCCTACAAAGTTGCACCTGGAACGCACCGAAGTGGTGGTGTACTCGGACGGGTGATGTTGCGCAGTGGAACAGTCGTGGAGATCAGGCGAGATATGGAGCTTGCAAAACCACTGCAGACAGCTACATTGAATGGGGAGAAAGTCAAGGATATTGCACGATTGGAGGGTACAGTGCCTGCCGATGGGATTCAGATCCATCCGTGCGCGTGAGGGGCCGAGTCGGAGTGAGTCCAAGCCTGACTCGATCATCATCTCGCGGAAGAGGTGATTACATAATCAAGCATAAGGTGAATCGGACATCCGCAAAACGTTTTTGTTGGTGTTAGTGCTCAAAGAAATTACATATGACGACATGTCATTATGTGCAGTCTACAGTGGATACTAATACTCAACGTTGCAACGGTCAACCACGACGATAATCCACTTTTTTCGACATGAAAATGAGTATAAACGCGTGACGTGGGATGGCTAATAATGCGACAGTGAATGTGGGGGGGAACGACGACAGCAGTCAAATCATTATCGTTTAGTTCTTCCGACGGAAAGAAGATCCTAGATGGAATGTGACATCAGCAAGGTACGTCAGTGGAACAATCATGAAGGTCCAACCCTCAGTCAGCCGCGCCTTGCCGCCCGTGGGTTGACATAGGACACTTGCACAAGATCCACACAAAACCACTGATTGTGCATGCGAGAAAACGGTTGTGATTGCAAAGCAGCCTACAGTATGGAAAATAAGTGAATATAAGATGATCGCAGACCATAGCAGCAGAGACAGACCTGGACACTTCACATCCATGAAGTATGAATTAGGCGATTGTACGAGACGCTTGAGCTTGTGCTGTCTCTTTTCATGTTCGGCGGAGGGGTTCAAAAGGTCAACTGCGAGAGTCTATGGAACGTTGTCAGAGATGACAGAGAGGAACGTGTTCGACATACCATGACTGCGTGTGGGAGCCTTTGCGATGATGGTGATTGTGTATGATCAGAATCCAAGGTTAAAGTTCATCGGGGCTTGATACATTTCAGTCTCCGATCGGTACATTCCGGCCATGCATGATTCATGGATGCTAATAATAGCTATGCATCCAGGTTGGACGCAGCCTTTGCTGCACTCAACATCGACAGTCATGAATATCATCGTATGTCCAGTCGCAGCGCACTGAAACATCCTAATTTTTCATACCAGGAAACCCTCTTTGGCAGGACTGTCACCCCCGCTGAACGGCTCCGTCAACATCAGCGAGCTCTCACAAAGGCCCAGCGCGAGCTCGATCGAGAGCGCTCGAAGCTTGAACAGAGTGAGAAGAAGCTCGTCGTAGACATAAAGAAGAGCGCCAAGGCCGGACAGATGGTATGTGGCCTTCAGTATTTCAAGTAACCGTCGTCAACTATCTCAGTAGAATGCATGTAAAGTCATGGCCAAGGATCTCGTCCGTACCCGAAGATACATTCAGAAATTCTATCAGATGAAGACACAACTTCAGGCAGTTGGTCTCAGGATACAGGCCCTTCGCAGTAATCAATCGATGGCGGAGGCCATGCGTGGAGCAACAAGAGTACGTCCAATAATTCGTGTCGATATGTCCGAGTTTCCATAACTGGTGTTGGTTGGAAGGCTATGGCTTCTATGAATCGTGGCCTCAATCTACCAGCCATTCAGAAAATCATGAACGATTTTGAGAAGGAAAGCTCGATGATGGATATGAAGGAAGAGATGATGTCAGACGCCGTGGATGACGTGATGGACGACGAAGCTGAAGACGAAGAAGAAGAGGGCGACAAGATCTTGAGGCAGGTCCTCGATGAAATTGGCGTCGATCTTTCCCAACAGGTATGGAATACCACATCGATCCTCTTTGAATCGCTTAGTGACACGATGGAACATAGCTTACTGAGACGCCAAACGGGCTTGGCGTCATATCCTCCCCGCTTACCGAGAGTCGTCAACCAGTGGCAATTGGAGAAACAAGTGGCCCATCTCATGGAGACGACCGCCAGGGCGGTGACGTTCCTAATGTTGACGAAGATTCCCTTCAGGCACGTTTGGATGCTCTGCGTCGTGGTTGACTCCAGTACTCTATTCTCCATCTTACGGAATGAACATGTATGGTTATTCGCGCATCTCTAGATCTATGCCTTGGATTCTTTTGCTACTTGCAGTGAAACGTTGTTTTGGCGTCTGGAAACCAATCGCGAAAGAGAAGACCACTTGCAACTAGTACCACCAAGCCCATGTGTTTCGTTCTGATCCCGACTTGATCCCGACAGATGTAATTCATGCGGTCAGTCACTGCCTGGCTGCCTAGCGTCCGGAACCAATTAACCATTGGAACAATTATTCAGACCAAGAATCAGTTCTGCCCGTTTTCCATGTCCCGGGTCATGTCGGAATGTGTTCAGGAAGCGGTAGTTCAGTGGTACGGGGTCTGTGTCACCATACGGCGACCTCTTAGAATTCGCCTTGAATTGAAACGAAGTCTAAGGCCATCAATTGAAATGTCTGAGGTGCGTTTACTATTGCCTTCCGCTCGCCCTGACCTCATTGGCGGCTAAATGTATTGTTTCATCGCACTTTGCTCCCTCAAATCGATGATTAGTACTCCAGAAAAACGTGTTAAGCACGCAGGCACACTGCAGTTCAACCTGTTGGTTAGCCTGTTGACCGACGGAGCTCACTTGGAGTCCCGTACATATCTGCTGCAAGTTACAAGACGACCTCGTTTTTCTAATCGTTGGCCCAGCAACCTCATGCGGTTGTACCACCGAGGGCGACCGTAAACCTTGATGATACTATCCACCCTTGGTTCCCACAATGCCCACAAGAAAATATACTCCCTCGTGCACCAACTTCCGTCAGTTGGTGTCGGAACAGGCACTGCAATGGTATCCAGATCTTTGTTTAGTTGCAGACACAGATGCTCATCGAAGTAGGTTCTTCGTTGCAGTTACCGCTTGCACCACTTGTGGTGAACCGCTGACAAGTGGACGAAGCTTATGACGCTGTGATGAACGGGAAAGAAAGTACGCATTTCTCACCATGGAGACCCTGTCGTCAACAGGCACCCATTGGCGGCAGAGCTGATACCTTATTTTGATACCCTTTCAAAGAGTAATTTGTTACAAAGCCCGCCATCTTCAATGAGCTCCGACTCCACCCCACTTTCGTCAAAATCCCCCGCACCACGCGGATGGTATACCTTCAATTCCAACACCCACAGAGTCCGCATCACATCCCCGATGACCTGAAATTCAGTTCTCCGAGCCCACTGGCAAAACTATTCCTCCTCAAAATGGTTACTTATGGCTTTCCTATCATGCGTTGAGTTTTGGTGCTCACAGGCAGTTAAGTAGCATTTTTTGGCATCCGGAAACATCGATAGGGGAGCTCCATAAGTCATTTGTTACTGTAATTGGCCATGAATACAATGATACTATGTAGTGCATTTCGTTCTTGACCCCAACGTTGCCCGATGGAAATTATGGGGTCAGATATATAATGCAAGGCGTCTCGATCGACCCTCATCAAGGTTGACCTCAAACCTTCAGCCTGACGATATCCTTGGCTTCCTGCATAGTCAATGTCCAAGAAATGCCAGACCCACTATAGAATGACTCGACGTCCTCATCCTGGTCGACCATAAGTTAGCAGCACCGGTGGTAGTGGCTGGACCTAACTTACACTATCAAGGTTCAGCAACGAGGAGACCTGTTGAAGGCGGGTGAATTTCTCTCGAATATCACCAAATATCGTTTGGGAGGATAGACTTGACATTATGGAACGAAGATCGCGATCAAAGCGTATTGCACCCAACTAGTGGAGAAGTCAGCAGAAAGCATAAGATCTGAATATTTACACATGCCTCGGAGTAGTGCAGGGTCAATATATATTTTTCCCATGGTCGGAGAATGGCATCAAGCGCAAGACCAAACAAGATTCGGTAGTTGTTTTCAGTACAAGCATCCTACTCTTCGGTATAAGCGCCAGTCTCATGACAACCAAATGACTGACCTTGTAACCATCTGTTAACCCCTCCCACACCTTCATGAAGCGCTTCCTTACAATGTCTTGGTATTCTGCGGTCGCGTACCCATCATCGTCCAGAACATAGGAAATGTCTTTGTAGGCATCGGGTATCAGGGTTCGTAGTCTTGGTCGCATCAATTGATTGAATAACTGATCTATACCGGCCTGAAGGATCGTCAGAACATTGCTACGAGCCCAGGCAAAAGAAGTCACTTTTAAGACTGCCTTAAATCTGGTTGTGGAAGTAAGCAAGCTTGATATGATGGTTTTTACGCGTGGCTGTTCGGCATCTAGGAATAGCTGCGTGACGGCAGGCTGGGAAAGCAGGTCCTTCGTAAGTCTTTCCATATGCGAAGAAGATACATCGAGGTCGTTCAGGAGTACCTTTCAAAAGTGGATTAGGTGGGCGACCGAGTTAGAAAAGGCGAACAAACACACGAGAAATGACGATCGACTTTCTTTCTCAGACTTGTCAGTTCGAATGCCAGTGCCTACTCGGTAAACATCATCCAGTTTCTTCTTGATACCACCTGCAAAATCGTGATCCATTACGTCCTTAAGAAGGTCAGTGGCCCGTTCTAAAATCCCGGGAGACCCCGTTGACAATAGGCGCGCATATACGGTTTTCAGGATGTAGAAAACGTCGTCTGGAGTGGTAGTGGTTGCAGGGGTTTGGGAGTGATCCAAACTGGAGAGGTGTTGAGCCTGTGTGTACTTAGCCACATTATATCTCAGAACCTGAGTCTCACAGACGGACCTTGTCAATGATCATGCGAATATACCAGATCTCCATAGGAATGTAGCAAGAACTCAACAGATCCTCGAATTCTCTTTGAGAAGATGTCGCATCCAACAACGTGACAGGTTCAATGGGTAACGGAGGTTCGGCATGGGGTTTCAAAGAAATAGGTTGCAGGTGCTGGTCACTGAAGTCTACTCCCCCGTCCACATTTGCCTCCTCTTCCTTGGTTGACATTGTCAAGATCTCCAGGAGTAAGCGTGTTACTCAGTGCACACCTGTAGTTGTTCGACGAGGAATTTGCGGAACAGATTCCATCGACCGCTCATCCCTGCGATCTCAGACAATGTCTTGTCAATCTCACGTGGATCAACTTCGTCCACTTCCACGGCAGTCGAAATTTGTTTTCGTGAGGAAACTGCTGAATTTGAAACGTCTGACAGCTGGGGCAAGCCGGGTTCAGTCGGATAACCTGGAAACAAGAAAAAGCCCACCTTTCTCTTGATTGATCGATCCTCTCTCCAGGCTTCAAGCGTACTCTGGACCACTCGATCACACTCCTCCAGCAACCTTTTGATCACACTCCGCATGTTCCCCGCGCCGTAATACTTCTCCACGATGGGTTGGTGTTGGTCAATGATCATGGCGACACCCTCGAACAGCGCAGTCAGAACGGTGACGTAGTACAGTGGGGATGAGGCTGTTAATACTCTCGCTCAGCAAGCTGCAAACAAAAAGTTGACAGTCCTACTTTTGACAGAAGTAGGTACCCTCACCCGCACTAAGTCAACGACAAACGACGCGTACGCCTCAAGACCCTCAGTTTCCCAACCAATCACAGGAAATAGCTTGAAATAACGGCTTGTCGCCGCCGCATCACGAGATCGCGAGGCATGTGTAAATTGGGTGAGGAATATTGATAGTAGTTGTTCTCGTGTGGCTTTAAGTGTCTGCGCAGGAGGAAGATGATTCTCCGCCGTCGGCTAGGGGAGAATTAAGCGTCGTGTATGTGGAGTCGCAAGAAGGAATGTACCACGGAGGTCTCGGCGAAAGGGCCAGAAATAACTTCGAAAGGTAGCGACATGGCACGAGCACAATGTCTAGTCGCAGACTCCCAGTCTTGGTGTTCAATGCAAGCCTGTAATTGGGAGAGAGAGGACTTGAAGCGTGTAAACCACACAAAGTCTGTCTGCACATCGGGTGTATGGAATTACCTTTAATTCTATGACCTGCCCCACACGTTCGGCTGCCTGTGAGACACGACTCATCTCCTGGTCGAGCGCCTTGACCCGCCCTCCGACGCACTCTGCCGTGGTCGCTGTGGATGAAACTTTCCTTGCAAGTTGTGAAGCCTCAAGACATAGGTCGTCCAGATGAGGAACGAGGGTTTCCAGGCGGCGAAGTGAATCTGCAATAGAGGCGCGGTCGGAAAGCAATTCAGCAAGGGAATTTGAGAGTGCTGCTTCCTCGGACTGGTACCACGATAGACACGACAAGATCTCGTTCAGGTTGGTGAGTTTCCTTGGATCATTTGGAATGTACTGTGAAGTCTCGACATCTACCAAGCCTTTAGATGTGTTTGCATTCATGGTGGTGTATGCATAGTGATATGGACTTGCGTAGAAGTAATTACCCAGGTCGAGTGGAAACAACAGCAAACAAATACACGAGCCCGTCGTCGTTGCACTGAGCCAGCGGACTCATTCGGACATGGGTGCCAGCCAGTCTACGCCTGACAAAGATCCCAAGGTATTCCATTCGGAAACGCCAATAGAGGTACGCCGTCCCGCTTTACCGGGTTTTAGACGACTTATGTGTCCAGATTTCGACGGATGTGGTAAATAACCTGTCTGCGCGTCTCGCGTCTGAGGAGACAATTCCCGAACGTCAGTTCGCGATCGATAGTCAGATACGGGAAAGAATACAGCAAGAATTAACAGTTTTGCGCGCCGCGGAGGAGACAGTTCAACTTGAAATACGCCGTGCTTTGGAGAAGGAGAACCTGGATCGGGAAATGAGTATGGTCGACGACGGTAGTACCCACGGTGGCCTGAAAACCGGTGTCACGTTAATTGGTGACTTGGAGGAAATCAGGGAGAAGGTTGATAAATTCCAGACTCGACGCGAACTAGGTGATTTTCCTTCTGTCAAGGAGACGGGCGAAGCAATTGCATCATGCTACAAGTACGTGCGGAATACTCTCCACTGGGTTATGTTTGGACTAAAGACTACTAGAATGAATCCAACGACGCCTCTGGAATGTTGGAGGGAAGTCGCTCGCTTCAAAACTGCTGTGGCAGATGCTGAAACTGTGAGGGATCTCTCAAACTTTTGAGGATAGCAAGCATGACATAGTTTACAGCGATACCTTGATTCGTTGCGATGATGAGCGACCTGTAGGCGTGTCGATTGACACCGTTCTTGTTACGGCAATCATGTATATAGTGAGTGGTACGGGGAGAGACCATGTGCGTGCAGTTAGGGGCCTATCCATCGCTGAAAACATGTCCCGAGGCTTCGACCGTGTTCGCCGGCCACCAAGGCTTGTCGGAATGGCCACATTATGATGAGATTGCGCCCACGAGTTGCTGCGCATGTGCTATCGCGGTCACGAGGGTGTACCGCCTTCCTGATCCTTATTCATGCATGGTATTATTTTTGTAAAGACGCCTTGCTAAATTAATTTCTCAAGGCACGCTCAAGCATCGCCTCTCCGGATTAGGCATTGAGCGGATTGAAGTCGGACAACCAAGTGATTGCCGAGCTCGGCAACCTAACGTTCGTTTACCGCTCGGCTTTTATTTGCGACGAATCCCACTACTACATCCCATCCCCGTTTCTTTGTTCCTCCATCGATATCCAAGTCGCTCTGCTACCCTTCTCTCTGATCCCCGCGCCTTATTTCTTCCTCTGACACCTTTATTTGCACTGGGGGCCCTACTCACCTGTGACGGCCGTCTTCATCTTAACCGTTAATTAACCGACCTTCCCCGGTCGATAAACAGACGCCGAGTCACCGTAACGTTGATAACCGTGCCCACTCAGAGTTTTGGGGAATAAACATAATGCAAGCCCCTGCAGAGGTTACGGATATACAATCTTCAAAACTGACGTATGTTGAGAACCCATATGTCTCCCCGCCTTCTCACTTACAGCCAACACAGCTCCAAGTCACCTGTCGTAAGGAATCCTAGGGCTTGTACGGTATGCCGCGCAGCTAAAGTAGGTGCTCCGGGTTATCATTCGCATTCTCTCATTCACTGTATATCAGATGAAATGTGTTGGGGCCGAGGATGGCCAGAAGCCGTGTCAAAGGTGTAAGAGGACTAACGTCGAGTATGTAAGAAATAGATTCTACTTGATTGATCATTACATCTTGCGATCTTCTAGATGTGTTTTCGAGAAACATCGGCGTGGCCGCAAACCTGGGTCAAAGTATGATGAAATCATCTCAACCTGGGTGCCCTTCTAATACACCTTCCAGATTATCAGAGGCATCTAAGATGCTGCGACGTCTTGAGAAAGGGTTAAATACCGCAAAACTCAAGCAAGCGAGCGAGACATCCATGTCCTCCGTATTCCCCGCCGCCGACTCCCAGTCACCCCAATCAGAAACGCAATTTGGTGCCATGATCCGACCAATGGATCAATACAGCAACTCAGGTATTGATGCTTACTTCCTTGTTCGTTCTCGACCTATATTAACTTTTGCGTCTGCGGTGTTTAGGATCTGTGAACCGACCCTCTGACGGCGATGATGATGAAGACCGTAGCGACGAAAAGTTTCCCGCAAAACTCATTCGCAAAGAAAATTCCTTTTTCCGTACCATTTTGAATCCCGAACACAAATCACCTTATCCTACAGTTGCACCACAGACCGCTCGAAGTGATATGGATGGCCTTCAACTGATACGGCCCGTCCCCCTACCAGCTGGATTCCAAGATCCGATCACGGCTGGCCTTGTATCAGAGGATAAGGCGAAAATGCTCTTTGATGCTATCTTTTTACGCCTCAATCCGTTTATCAATCTATTCGATCCCCAGTTGCACTCAGTCAATTATGTGCGCTCGAGGTGTCCCCTTTTGTTTACTACACTCGTCGCTGCTGGCTGTAAATTCTTTGAGCCAAGCCTTTATAAAGAGTGTCTTCACCTCGCACATGAATTGGCCGTCCGTGCGTTTGCTGAGGGGTGGAAACGAGTCGAAGTGGTCCAAGCCTTTGCGTGCCTGACGTATTGGAGAGAACAAGATGATAATGTACGTGAAGATGTCTCGGGATCTCCCAAGTGCCCTCCCTGACGTGCTCCTAGCGCACATGGATGTACATTGGTTATGTGAGCAAGAGGTCTTTGAAATAGTCTTCCAATCGATGACACGATTGATAGGCATGCCGAATGGCTGTAGAACTTGGTCTAAACCGTTATTTAGCCAAACCGCCTGCGCACGAATCTGAATTTCAGCGACTCGAACGCCGAAATCGCGAGAGAACTTATCTTGTACTATTTGTTCACGATCGGAGCCTCAGCATGCAAACTGGGCGCCATTGGATGCTTCCAGAGGTAGCTAACATAACCATGGATGATCCTTCAGTGTTTTACTTGCTTGGGCGCAGGATGACTTTATCAGACACGCGGACACTTGGCACGAACGGGGTGGTGCTCCAATACGGTGTGAGGACGTCATCATCGCCGCATTTATACAATTACGAAGAATTGCAGTGAGTATGTTTCACTTCCTCTGTATGGCACTAATACATGTCGTCTAGGCGGAGACCACTGATATGCTACACACTAACCGAAGTCTCGTTGACGGTGGCAGTGGCCAGATCAACATTGACATGGCACTCAAAAATGCAAATGCTAAATTATCGCAATGGACAACCAAATGGGAACATGAAATGCGGAGAGGTGAGAGACAGCACTTGCTGCGGTTATCTTTGTTGATTCCTTCAGCAGCCAACGGGGAATCGTTTCATTTCTTATTCCTCAACTTCTTCTGCTTATATTCCAGCCTGTTCTTGAATAGTTTTGGTGTGCAGGCGGACGCAGCTCCAGCGAGTAGCCTTTTTCGCGTTATTCTGGCCTGTCGTAATGTCATTCTAGGAAAACCGCACGAACAGTCACCTGCGTGCACTGTCGGCATGCTTTGAGAATGCGCTTAGCGTCCTCCAAATTGCCTCGAAAGATTTTCGGGATCTTGGTGTACTTGTATGTATGAATGTCCTTATCCGTTTACCTATTAGAGCCCTCTACGCCTCCTTTCAGAGATATGGCCAAGAAACTACATCAGTGATGACCGGCTACTCTGCAATCTTTCTTCTGAAGGTACGATCCTCCATATTTAGCGAAACTTTTGCTCACCCCACGCTAGTTGTTGCGAAGCTCGGATGCGCACCCAGGCTTGCAATCCGAGTTACCCGAAGGTGCAGCACATGAAATTCACGCAACTATCATAAGAACAGCCGAAGCCTACAACGAAGCTGCCCATTTCTCGCCCACTTCGTCGTTCGCAGCCTATCATGCTCGTTTCTTGTGGCACCTCATCCATATGCACCGTACACGGCCGAGCATGACGAAGGATCGACTCCATCATGAAAATCCACTCGAGCTTTCTACTCAGAGTATGGTTTCCATCGCCTTGACGTTTAGCCATTGCTGAAGGGGAACTACTAGGGGAGCAGGCATCGCCGCCGCAAACGACGCCTTCCCCTCAAGAAGACACTCGGAACCTATCATCTCTCCATGCCAATTACTCCATGATGAGTCCTCAAGAGGGTTACTCCGCGAATGCAAATGGGATCATCTACAGTCTCCCAACACGGAATGGACCTGTGCCTTATCCACCGATGGGCCCCGAGTATACATCAGCAGATCATCACTATTATCGCACTATGTTGTTTGATCTTGGATTCGGTGGAGAGCAACATCACGTACTGATGACGAATGACGGCCTGCGCGATGCCACATATGGTGAAAACTTGATCACTCACTATACCCAATATCCTTATGGACCCACACAACCGATCAGTCAAGCCAGCTACATCGGAAGCTAGCGATGTGACTACTTCTTTTCCTGCATTTGTCTTCGTAGAGTTTCGATCGTTCGCGCTATGATTTGTCATGTTATGAGCAACTAGTTCTGTCACATGTTCTGTACTTTCGCTATGTTCTTTTACTCGTCGCCAATAGAAAACACTACAGCGTGTTGACCAAAAGCGACAGCCAGCAGCGGTTGGCCACGCAGTGCCATGAAATCAAAGTGTCGAATGCGATGTGGGCGTGGAGCTACGTTAATGATGCTAGGTTGTGCATTTACATAGCCAATGTTATGAACGTGGAGAACTGCACCCTTTTTAACGGAGTGGGCGGCAATTGCAAAATATTCTGGGTTTGTCGGACACCACCTGTTATGGCAATAAGCAATCCGCAACCCCATGCATATGGAGGGAATATACCGGAAAGTATGGCCCCCATCCTGAAAACTGATTCCCGTGTGTATTGGCTTGCCGCCCTTTAGTTTCGACATGTCCCAAATGGCAAAGCGTGATCCATAGCATGCTCCCACACTGTACGCGTAATGTTCTGTCACAAGAAAGGTTTTCTTTCGACAGCCATGCACGTACATATTAGCATTATCACGACGCCATGCGGCAAAGCCCATGTCCTGAGACGTCCTCCCCAGAGTAGAGTCCTTCAGTGCGTGTGGCTCAACGAGCTCGATCAATGTGGAGTGTCTCCAGCTGCCTTGTTCAGTCGAGACAGGATCAGTACGCCAATCCGTAAGGAAGATGGAACCGCGGCAGTCAGAAACGAGGAATTCCTTGCTACTCTCAGGGTGTGAATTGACCGTTGTCAGAGGATGAGGGAAAGTGATAACATAGGCAGTGGGCTGAGGCCTAGGATTGGGTGGAGAAGAAACGTCCCGACCAGAGATTTCCGGAGAAGGCACGCCGGAAGTAATGTTGATGGTTGGTTGGAGATCCCACACCATGAGCATTCTGTCGTCTGCAGCTGATGAGCGAGCCAACTCCCAAGGCGTTGGATGTACTTACCGGACACGGAAGCGACATAGCGTCCATTATCTTGATCGTGGCCGCCACAGAAGCACATATCGTTTACTTTACCATGATGGCCACTCAAGCCTCCGCCAAAAGGGAATATGTACTCGCTGGACGAGGCCGACTTGGTCAATAAGTGCAGACCGAAGTCTATACCAGCTGCCGCAATTCTATAGGTAATAACGTTAATCACCACCTGCATCCTGATGCAACGCGAGGACGGACTCGATGAACCAACCGTCGCTACTGCTGGGTGAGAGTGTGCGAGGCGACCAAGCTAACGCGGTCACTCTAGTCCCAATGTGGAATGAAGCCAATCTCTTCGCAGAAGATGCGATCTGGGATCTCAATGAGTTAGTGTAGAGGTGAGGGAGGAAGAGAAATTTCGCTGACCATTTGGTAGACTTCGACAGAATGCTCACCTCCCAAGGCCAATAGGTCGTGTCCATCCTCGTGGTAACATGACCGTACTACATAGACGTCTGAACCATGATTTATTTTGATGACACCTGCATCCATGAGTGTCAGAACCTTTTGTTCTTGTGGAGACGACTCGACGACCTAAAGCTGAACGCGTCCGACGCGGAAAAGCTGTGCTAGCGCGGTAAACTTGGTTACTTACATGTTTTCTTCGACTGCTTGGAGCAAAGGTCCAAATCCACTTTTCTTCCTTGGACTAACGGTCGCTTCTGGTGCTACATTTTTTCTCATCGTGAAACGCCGAGAAGCAACGCACCCAGCCTCAAAACAACCCCAGCAGCACGCCCACCCTCTCATTCCACCACGACAACAAGATCGTCAGAACGTGGATCACTAGAATATATCACCTCTGATATCAGTACACAAAATGGCATCGGTCTTGGATGGTGTTGCACAACCAAAGCCTACGTTCGATTCGAAGAAGGTTACTGTGATATACGTACTCGGGGGACCTGGTGCTGGTCAGTCCCCTAACGTGACGGCCCCTCCGTGATCTAACATTTATATAGGCAAAGGAACTCAGTGCAGCAGGCTGGTAGAAGAATTCAACTTCAGTCATCTATCAGGTGAAACCACCCCTCGCATTCAGCCATACCCACGCTGATCAATGCGGGTGACCCGTAGCTGGAGATCTCTTGCGTGCGGAACAGAACAGGGAGGGTTCTCAGTACGGGGACATGATCCGGACTTGCATCCGTGAAGGCAACATCGTCCCACAAAAAGTCACCATTAAACTTCTGGAGATAGCCATGTCTGCAGAACTGCAGAATAGATCTGGCACCGGGTGGTCAGACGGCAAAGGCCGTTTCCTCATTGACGGCTTTCCGCGCAAGATGGATCAGGCTGTGACATTCGAACAGACGGTATGCTACACATTCATGCCGTCTCACGGTTTAGGTTCTTGATTGTTCATTTGGCCTGGAAAGGTTTGCTCTCCATCCCAGGTTCTGGTCTTTGAGGCGGATGAAGAGGTGATGATACAGCGCATCTTAGAGCGAGGAAAAACTAGCGGTCGTGAGGATGACAACATCGATAGTCTCAAGAAACGCTTCCGTAAGTCTTGTCCCTCGTGACGAGCGAAGACTCGGTTGAATGTTCATGTAGGGACTCACAAGGAGCTTGTTCAACCTGTCATCGAGTACTTGGAGAAACAAGGCAAAGTTGTCAAAGTATGGGCCCAAACTTACTTACCACAAGGGGTATCCTGAAATTCACCTGCAGATTAACAGTAATCAGTCTATTGAGCAGTGCCATAAGGAAGCTAGTGAGGCCGTTCTCAAGGTCTTAGTTTGGCCTATACCCCGTTATCCCGATGTCTGATAACGGCCTTCATACATGAGGTATCATACAGCAACCTTAGATGTAAACGTAGAAATCTCTTAGGGTTGTGTCTGTTCGCGATGCAGCCCTACAAGCCGCTCGGCCGCCTTTCTCTAGCTCAAAGATAGTACCATCTGCGCACAGCAAATGTGCGTCTTGATCATTGTCATCCTTGAGGGGCGTAACTGAGTGGCTCTGAGCAAACGGAGACAGAAACGACGAACAGGTATCCATTCCCAGCCCCCGCACCTGAAACATTCAACGACAGTGTTTCCATCACCACTCTCTATTATATCCCCATTCTCCGAAAATCGCAAGTTTACATGGATCCCATTTTGATATGCGGCAGTGAGGACCGTAACGGTCTTCTGTGCAAATTCCTCCCTTGCTTGTGAGGTATCCAAGGTGAAGGTTGGATCACGCTTGGGGCGGACCATGATAACATCCATCGAAGCGCTCGTAGGCGGACTGTTTGATATCATGGGGCTGATGCGAAACTCGGGCTCCAATCGATCTACATTCACGGTAGATAAAAAGTAAGCGAATGGTCCATGCACGTCCATTGCAGAATTTCTTTCATCAGAGGCGTTAGAGGGGACAAAATCACCCTTGTCCGGATGGTAGACATGGACGACGTCTGATGACGAGTCAGGTAGCAGCGTGACACGACCGTAATACCACTTTGTGATGTTCTGCTGCGCTGCGACTTTAAATCGTTCGATGCCAGGTATCTCCCTACGGAGATTCTCCGAATCCCTGAGGATGGCTGCGTGCAAGGCTGTGGAGGTAACAACAATCGACGCTACAGGTCGAGAAGCACCCCGACTAGGGTGTGAATCAAGGGGGCCGAGAAGGGAAGTAATGGATAGAGTCAGCGGTCTTGATGTAGAGGTTCCGAGAAACGCCTCCAATGACCGCAATTTATAGGCGACCGTGTCTGGCGAAGAAGTGGGCCTGAACAAGGAGGCATAGAGCGCGTTCGCTGTTCCACATGGAACGAGTACGAAGTGAATGGCCCTAAGAGATTGGACATCCTCGCCGTTTCCCGCATCGGACGCAAAGGCAAGGTGATTCACTATCTCGTGGAGGGTACCATCTCCGGAGCCTAGTACGACCGTGACGTCTCCCTTGTATTTATTGAGGAATTTTAGGGTCTCTATCCCTGCATCGCCCGGGCTGCGGGTGCAGAAGATCTCGGTGGGGATTCGGTTCGCAGAGTGGAGGCGGGGGATGACGTGAGCGTTGAAGAACTGCTCTGCCGCGTGGTCGCCACAGGCAGGATTGTAAACGACTAGAAGAGACATGACTGCTGGCTATAGATCATATGGATTTAGAGGTCTTTGATCGACATGCTGGCTGGTCAGGCTCACGTTCGAAACACTCGAAACTTGCTTGAAAGAGTGTCTGCTGGTGGGAACAAGCTCACCTTTTATAATCTGATCCATCACTTTCTTGCATGTTCTCTCTGCTGCGTCACGCCGGATTATCACGTCTCATCCGCACTGGCTATCGAACAATGTCCTCTAACTCGAACCCCCCAGATTTCAAGCAGTTCAAGCTTGCACTCATCCAACTAGGCAGTCCCTCTCACGTCACAGAAACCCCCACTGAAGCAGACATAAAACATGCGAATCTGAAACATGCTAGGGACATGATCGATCGAGCAGTGAAGAATTCCAGCGGGAAGCCAGATCTAGTTGTCTTGCCTGTAAGGCGCTTCCCTCAATCCCACCTTCCCTCAGCGTCCCAATAGACCACAGGAATGCTTTAACTCGCCCTATGGCCATGTACACTTTCCTGTGCACGCCGAAACTATCGGCTATATACCTGAGCAAGACTATGATGCCCCGAAATCGCAGAGTCAGAGTATTAGGGCCCTTTCAGAGGCAGCGTCGGAAAACCGGATTTGGCTCATTGGAGGTGCACTGATCACTCGGCACGAGTTGACTGGTACAGCTAACGATGAATCAGGTTCAATACCTGAAAGGGATGCAACTAACGGCAAGATCTATAATACTTGCATCGCGTTCTCGCCAGAAGGCATGATATGGTCGTACATATTACCTTTGTTGCTCATACTTTTGGCAGGCAAACTGGTAGCGATGCACCGCAAAGTCCACATGTTTGACATCGATATCCCTGGAAAGATCAAGTTCAAGGTGAGAACTCTTCTTTCCGAACGGTGACCTGAATTAATTGCGTAGGAGAGCGAAACACTGACGGGCGGCACGTCTACGACGTTCTTTGATACAGGTGGGGACCTGTACATTTTGGATAGGACGGTTACGACAACTGACAAAAGATTTCGCACGCATTGGCCTTGGAATATGTTATGATGTGCGCTTTCCGGAGCTTGCTATGATTGCTGCACGAAGAGGTTGGCGGTCATGCATGAGTAAAACGGCAAACGCTGTACTGAGTAGTTATTGGCAGGATGTCACGTCCTCATCTATCCCGGGGCATTCAATACAACGACAGGACCCCTCCACTGGGAGCTGCTGCAACGAGCTCGGTAAGCAGCACAAGAAGTGTGACATATCGAGCTGACGGAATTTTTCTGCAGGGCTGTTGACAATCAAGTTTTCTTTTCGATGTGTAGCCCCGCGCGAGATCCGAAAGCCTCTTATCAGGCGGTGGGTCACGCTCGCCATTGTTATATTTGACTCTTTCGATTACATGTGCCCGACAGTATGGCCACAGCATGGTAGTTGATCCCTCGTGAGTTTCCGTTGCAAGCAGTGATCCAGCAGCTGACATGAAACAGTGGGAAAGTACTTGGGCAGGCTGAGGAGTTCGAGGACATCCTGCACTTCGACATTGGTGAGTTTTCCCAAGGCCGTCGATGGCTGGCGTTTAACATCTCCGGAAAGATCCACAAGTATTCCATTCAGCGAGAGCAAACATACCTGTGACAACACAACGGCGATTTGATGTTTATTCAGACGTTAGCGAAGCACCCGGAAGTGCAGGTTCTATTACGCCGTAGTACTATCATGTTGTCGTAGACAATCGTACTGCAAACATACATCTCGTGGTTTCCAAAAGCGGATGTGCAGAAATTTCCAGGACATTCCATGAGTTTCTGTACAGCATTTTTACAGCCTAATAGCAAGAGACTAAAGTGGCTCGTCATTCCTTCCATTCCATCCCAACCCCTCCGCCAACATGGTCAGAGAAATGTCAGCCAATCCCCTTTAGTCGTTCCATTTGACTGTCTCACTTTCCTTGCAGGAAATATTACGATCTGCTCGAAGTAACTCCCGACGCCTCTGAGAACGAACTCAAAAAGGCCTACAGAAAGAAGTCAGCTTTCTTTTTCTTATTGCTTTCCTCTTTGTCCTCACCTTTCTCAGAGCGTTGCGGCTACACCCGGATAAAGGTGGTGACCCCGAGTTGTTCAAGGAGGTGACACATGCGTATGTCCATGTCCACCCCGCATTCTTTCTCTGCTGAGGTATGCGCACCAGCTACGAGGTCTTGGCAGATCCCGAGAAACGAAATATATATGATACTCGCGGAGAGGCAGGTCTCTCGGAACAGGGCGGAATGGGTGGCATGGATGCACAGGTTAGTCATGGTTGCTCCCTCCCCAGTCCTTGACTCATGCACGCTTGTCCCAGGATCTCTTCAGCCAGCTCTTCGGGGGCGGGGGCTTTTTTGGGGGAGGCGGTGGCCGTTCGCAAGGCGCTCGCAAGACCAAAGACCTTGTCCACCGAGTTCAAGTGTCGCTCGAGGACCTTTACAAAGGCAAGACCACCAAACTCGCTCTCACTCGCAACGCTCTCTGTTCGAAGTGCCACGGTAAGGGTGGCAAAGAGGGTGCTGTCCGCACGTGCAACACATGTAATGGTCGCGGTATCAAGATCACCCTTCGCCAAATGGGTCCTATGATCCAACAAATACAATCTGGATGTGACGAATGTAATGGAACGGGAGAGTTTATTAATCCCAAAGATCGCTGCACGGTTTGCAAGGGCAAGAAAGTCCTGCCGGAGAAGAAGATTCTAGAGGTTCACGTAGACAAGGGTATGAAGGGCGGTCAGACGATCACCTTTGCGGGCGAGAGCGATCAAGCTCCAAATGCTCAGTCTGGAGACGTCGTAATCGTTATAGAAGAGAAACCCCACGAGAGGTTCAAGCGTCAGGAAAACAACCTTATAACCGAACTGGAGATCGACCTCCTCACCGCGCTCGGCGGTGGCGAAGTTGCGATTAAACATCTTGACGACCGGGCACTACTTATCCGCTTTTTACCCGGGGAAATCGTAAAAAATGGTACGTTGACGCTCCAATGCCGTATCTGGCCCTTCCTGACTTTCGTTCTATCAGAATCCGTCAAGGTCATCCGGTCACAAGGGATGCCATCCCAACGGCATCATGAGCCCGGTGATCTCTACGTCAAGTTCACTGTCAAATTCCCCGATACCATTGACCCTTCCAAAGTTCCTTTACTTGAGCAGGCTCTTTCCCATCGCAATCCTGTGCAGAGTTTCCCGAAGAGCGTTCACATCGAAGAAGTGGATCTCGAGGAACCTGATGTACGGTCGAGGGCTACCGCCATGGCAGACGAAGCAATGGATGAGGATCACGACGACTCGCCTCGGGTACAATGCGCAAATCAGTAATTTCCCTGGGCTGGTCAACGGACATTTGTCATTTGATATTTGTTAGTCGCTGGTACCCAGTCTCTGTCCACCTGTGTCTTCATAGATCCACATACATTTTTCGTTACATCCATCGTAATTAATACGCACCAAGAAACGTACTGAGATACTGTTGGAGGATGTACGCTCGACACTACGAGGTAGTATCCCAACGAACCTGAGAGGAGGTTGGAGTAACAAGAGAACTGGGATTGATATGCGTCTTACCTCTGGACTAAGCTTGAAGTTCTCGTAAGCTGTGCGGCTGAAGAAGCTGACCTCAGTTTCGTTCTCTGGGTTCAAAAAGTGAGTGACAGGTCGACGGGCGAACCTACAAACTTGCCGAGACCAACGTCCGCCAGGATCTTATTGTCATCTTCTAGGATCCAGTCATCATTGTCCAGGTTGATGATCAAATTCGTAGTCTGGTAAAACAGGCGCGCCGAAGATGAACGAGTGGTCTCCCAAGGCCAAGCAGTTCCCGCACCTTTGCGCCATGGGCCTTTGCATAGAGTTTCAGTGTATCTAGCTTGACATTGAACAAAGAGAATATGGCTTAGCCGGGTGAGAGGTACGGACCTAGAACAGCATTACGGTAGGGTCGCCAGGCAGGTCCAACCTGGATAGCTGAGTTGAACGTGTGATAAGAGTAAGAGATTGGATGGACGCTGAAACTGATGAACGACCGCATTTTACCTTGGCGAACGATCTCTTTCAGGCCACCGATGGTCGTAGTTTCAAGATTGAGTTTATGGAGGACGAGGCTGCGCTCCGTACGGTATTCGAAAGACTTGATCACACGAACGGTGATCGTGGCCTCCGTCCGTGGGACTGCTTCGTTGGTCAGTACGTGAGATATTCCTTCAGACATTCAAAGGATCCTGGGGTGTTTCTGAAGGTGGTCTATGAGGAGTAAGTACGATGTGCCGCTTCAGGTGACAAGGGACCACGATCTGCGCATTGCATCAATCTCAATGACTGTTTTTTTGATCAACGAGGCCTCAGAAGCCACGGTTACCTCGGTTGTAACCGCGTCCAGGATAACTACCTCGGAATCCGCCACGGCCATCACGATCGTTGCCTCTACCACCTCTACCACCTCTACCACCCCTACCACCACCTCGACTAAGTCCACGACCGCCTCCCCCCCGACCGCGTGGGTTACCGCGTGTGCTGCCACGGCCACGTTCTGGGAGTAGTTTAGCCAACGGAAATCAGGGGTAATCAATGACGTACTTTGAACTCCTACGATAAAATACAGAGACATAGATCAGATTTTCTGTACGTCTAGGTGGAGATGGACTTCTACCTGTCCCTTTGGGTCTTGGGAGGAATCGCTCGATGGGTAGGAGTTTGTCGCTTCCAATGTAGACCTTATCCCCCTTTTTAAAACTGGTAGCTATCATGCCTTCACCCATTTTTACTGAGAAATACACCTCATTAATGGGGCCAAGAATCTCGTCAACTTTGCCAATGAGAGATTTGTTTTGGAGATAGATTGGGGCGTTGAAATAGGGCACTTTATCGGAAACAAGAGAGGCACAGAGCATCTCATCCTCAACAGCGTGCATAAACGAACCTATTTCTGCCAAATGTGAATGTGTAACTTAAAGAGAGAGACGTTGGAAAGTACCCAGCACAGTGTCCGGTGGACCGGCGTCACGTTGCTGGAAACCACCGCGGCTACCGCCACGAGCTGCGAGAAGTGAGCATACCACAGAATGAAGATGTCATTCAAACTTACCTCCACCACGACCATATCCCCGCATGCTGCCTCGATTCATCAGGTGGGTTGGCAGAGATTATATAACTCAGGATTGATGACTGGAGAATCCGTATTTGTGTGAGTTGATGCTAAAAAAGGAAGGTCGTTCTTGGTGAGTTCCTTCCCACGCATTGGGAAACCACAAGGTTCACCGTGTTCTCTCTCTGGCATGAGCTTTTTCTTTCGTCACGCTCCGACGGCGGAGGCCAACTTCTCGGTCCAGAGTGGCGAGGATGCGGCAGGCGAAGATACAGTTCTCGTCTCTCAAGATATATGGGATGCCCTTTGTTTCTCAGACGATTCACGGAGCGTCGTGTCCATAAAGTCGAAGCGCAAGTACCCAACCAGGTTGTCTTCCGATCATATCAATGATCTGACTTGCTGGGCTATCCCTGATCTAAATGTACGTACTATTCTACGCCTCCACGTCCTGTCATTTACCGTAGTGAAGGTGTCCGAGATCGCTATCCCGCCAGTTTGGCTAGTCAGTTACCCAACCATCTTTCAACCTTTCGATCCGGGTTTAGATGGATCCTTCAAATCCGTCGTTCTCTCTACGGTGGAGAACATTACCCTCACAGAGGTCGTTTTAACTGCAAAACACGAGAATGCCTACTTTGCGGCGTCCGTTCACGGACCGGTGTTCGAAAATTGGTTCTTCGAATCCCATGTCATCATCAGAAACGGCGAGGATATTTTTGTGCCCTCGAATATTTTCTCTACATGCGAACCATCGATTCAACGTCCTCCATCGCTCTTGGGATACGCTGTTGGCCTCGCACTACCTCACAGGCAAGGCATCGCAAAACGGGGGTCTACGCGGCTCGTAGTAACCACCTCCGATGAATTGTGTGGAGTATCACACAAAGTGGACAGCCCAGTTGGGAACGCGAACTTGGAAATCAGCGAATCATTTCTTATGTCTGGTGTATTGTCTCCCGCGGAACCCTTGTCTCAGGCAAACAACAGTGGTGAGGATTTAGCAACATCGCAGTGCCAGTGCTTCATGTCTCATGGTTAAGCTTTCAGGAGTCATATTCAATATCGAAACTCTGCAGTCATCGATCGACTATGATCTAGATCAGCTTACAGTCTATATCCGTTCAAGTGATTTGCGTCCTCTTGGGGTCCTAAACGGTGATTGGGTTTGTCTAATTTGTATTCTCTCATGCTTCCACGTTCAAACTATCCCGAAAAGGTTCTAGCTTCCCCAGTTGACTCTTCGGCGTTTCGTTTGGTGCGCATCAGCGCTCTTGAAGCCTTCAACGATTCGTGCATGCAATTTGCTATGTTATCACCCGCTCTTCTCCACAACTTATGCCCACGCGGCTGTCAGCAAATCGTGGTTCGCATATCCCCGTATGGAACGCGAGATCCTGGTGTTCCGACAGCAAGTTGTCTTGAGTTGGCGAGGGTAGCTTCGCCATTCTCAATCCATCGCCGCTATGAGCCACTGCTTATCGATGCTTTACACGATTACTTCGGCTCGTCGAAACGTCTAGTCAAAGACGGAGATCTCATCGCGTTGCAGATTAACGTTGATCGTTCGCTGGATCCTTGTTGTGTTCTACATCCGGGCGATTTCAGACGGAGTGTCGCTGACCAGTGCTCAAATGTCGCGGTCTATTTTGTTGTTCGGAATGTGGAATACGATTCCGTCATTGTCCATTCACAGGGGCACCCTTTTCCGAGGCTCCATGCTGGCTGCTTCGTCGATTCCACTGTGACGAGGATTATCCAAGTCGGAATTGAACATGTTAGGGTTCCAGATATATTTGACTATTATGGACTTGGTTCAGTGTCATTTCGGACATTTCTAGTTCGCGCTCGCATTAATTTTCCCACTTAGGTCACGCGCGGGTGACATTACCAGCGCTTGGAATCTCTCATCAGCTCTCTCAGTTGTCGAATGCCATGCTGCTTGACGAAGCAGCTGGCCTGGGTGTAGGGTCTACCGTTTTCATCACGGGATCCAGGGGAACAGGTAAATTCTCGGCGGCAGCACACATTGCCCGTCATCTTCAGATGCATCTTGTGGAGGTTAGTAATCAGTTGATTGGATCAAATTTGGTTGAGATTGAGATGATGGTCCTACAGATCAATTGCTATGGTGTTCTTTCGGACACAACTGCCAAAACTGAGGTTTTGCTACGAGAGCAGGTGGAAGATGCCATATCATGTTCACCATGTTTGATTGTGCTTCGCCATGCTGATGCATTGAACCATATGGCAACCACTGTGGATGGCAAAGAAGGTTTGTTTTCCCATTTTTTACACTCATGATCTATAATTTTACTGTTTCGGTTTCAGGACCATCTATGCTTCAGACACTACAACAAAGTGTTGAAGATGTATACAAGACTGAGGGACAGCATTGTATGCTTCTTGGGATAGTGGAACAGGGTAAAATACCTGAAAATATCTCATTCAGTAATGAGATAGAGATCAAGGTAGGTGCCAACTTAAGTGTTAAATGTGTGTTCTTATCTTTGGTGCTTAGGCACTGAGTGAGGAAGGGCGCTTCTGTCTGCTCTTAGATCAGGTCGAGAGTCAGGGTAGGCTTCTTGCCTCTGATGTATCTGTTGCTGCTTTGGCCAAGCAGTCTGCAGCATTGGTTGCCTTGGACCTGGCTAATCTGGTAAAAAAGTCATGTCTTTGTATGGTGCTGGGGTAAGTTCAATATTACAAATTATGGTTGCTGTTGCTTAATTGTAGATAGTGACATACAAAAGCTGGTTACCCAGCCAGTCATATCCACAAAGCAATTTGATACTGCTTTGCTCAAGGCTAGGACAACTTTTGCTCAAACTATGGGTGCACCTACTATCCCAACAGTTCATTGGGAAGATATTGGGGGACTAGGTCTAGTGAAGAATGAGATTCTTGATACGGTGCAGTTACCACTGGATCATCCTGGATTGTTTCAAGAAGGGCTCAAGAAGAGATCAGGTTATTGGATTGTACATGGGATTGCATTTCTATTGACTATCTGGTTTGCTATAGGTGTTCTGCTGTATGGCCCTCCGGGCACTGGAAAAACACTACTTGCCAAAGCAGTGGCAACATCCTGTTCTCTGAACTTTTTCTCAGTCAAAGGCCCAGAATTACTCAATATGTACATTGGTGAATCTGAGGCCAATGTCAGAAAGGTTTTCCAAAGGGCAAGAGATGCTAGACCTTGTGTCATCTTTTTTGATGAACTTGATTCAATAGCTCCAAAAAGAGGAAATCAAGGTGACTCTGGTGGAGTTATGGACCGCATTGTAAGCCAGCTTTTAGCTGAGCTTGATGGAATGAGTATGGGAGGTGTGGATATATTTGTAATTGGGGCTACCAATCGTCCAGACTTGTTGGATCCTGCACTGTTGCGTCCTGGACGGTATGATTATTGTTTTTGATCCAAAGTTCTGGCTGACTTTGTTACTTAGATTTGACAAAATGCTTTATCTTGGTGTCCCTGAGACCCATGAAGCTCAGCTTGATATTTTGAAGGCTTTGACTCGCAGGTTCAACTTGCATTCCAATC
>JBBPOF010000196.1:0-36037 GCA_038091315.1 Porphyrellus cyaneotinctus | reverse complement strand
TCACTGGGCTCAGTATCTTTGGCGGCAGCATGGTGGGCAACAGAAGGGCCTGACGAGCTATTGGCCTAAGCAGCATAATTTTAATGGAACAAAGGAGTGTGAAATACTTGACCAGACTGCCGCATGGTCATAGTCATCTTGTCTTCTAAGTCTTCAAGTTTGCACATCTGAACAGCGATGATTCAATCCCTTTCTGCCAATTCACATTTCATCCTTGCATCTTGTTTGGCTATCTGTGTGTCCCTGGCTGCCAAGTCATCATAGAGATGCTGTAAAGTCGCTGATTGCATAGCTTGAGAGGCTTGAAGCTGTCGAGAAGCCATTTGGATCACAGCCTGTTTCCCTACTTTGGCCTCCTGAAATGGTTCAAAATTAATTTTACTATGCATGGATGAGCTGCTTACCTGGAGCTGGTTGATGGTCCAATGCAAGCATGATTTCATATTGTAAAGCTTATCGCGCATTGACTCTGAATAGTTGGCTTCTCTCACCCATGAGTAGGTGAAGTCCGATGAAGAACACCTAATGGGAGACTTCCAAGGATCAGGATTGCCATCATCTACACCTTGCATGATGAAGCTACCTGGGATTGAAGACTAGAAGAAATGCCGGGGGAGGATATACCCTCCAGTTCAGAATTATCATCTGTGGGATCTGGAACTGGCATATCTGTCAGCAGACACCCACAGGATGGAGGGGAGGACATATCCTCTGGCTGAGAATTACTGTCTGTAGGATCTGGAACCAGCATGTCCATCAGCAGACATCCATGGGGAGGAGGGACTTCCATACATGAATGTGAGTGAACAGTTATAATGACACAGAACCCACCAGTATCAAATGAGTCCAAATTCATCTCCACTGAAGGTGGAGGACAATCCCAGGGGTTTGCATCTACGTTTCTTGAATGGCTCAGGATTGTGCCCATAGGATCCTCATCAGTGAAGTCGGTTTGCCAGAAGGAGAAGAACCACATACTTGCAATTGCTTGGCATAGTTGCCTTGAAGGCTGTTAAAACCAGATAAAGGTTGGTGCCTAGTAATTGTTTGGCACTAATATAAGTGGTAATTGTCAATGGAAATTGTTATGTTACATAACTTGTAGACTTGGCAATACGCATGAACAGCCAATTGACTAGAGACCAAAAATCTATGCACCTCAGTGGCCCTCCAAGGCAACATGGTCAATATGGCTCAACAATTGAGCTTATTGTGCAAAATTCTACACGCCTCAGTGGCTCTGCCAAAGCAACAATTGACCCTATTGTGCACATCCCATCCAGCGGTTGGCTAGACAATCAATATGACATGCATGAGCACACAATTAAGTCCATAGGTTAAATTCGATGCACCTCAAGGGCTCCTCCAATGCTAAGCTATGTTTTGATGTGTCTCACCTTCATTTTACAAGCTCCAGTGCCGGATGCGGGGTCATCAAGACGCCATCCTTTGTCTGGCAATATTGCCCCATGGTACCTTATTGGTGAGCGGAGGTCAGTATTCTTCCTTACAATGTCGACAAGACTTACCCGATCTAAGGTTTTGACAGTCTGAGGATGTGGAATTTACAACGTCAGGTTGAACTCCCTAGACACCCACAGATACAAAATGCCCGCGACCCCATTACATGTGTGGTGTGGGTCATTCATAAAGACGATGACCAGGAGGCATTGTGCTGCAGTACTGGACTCGGTTCCCTGCTGCTTTTGTGTCAAAGGTCAGGGTTAGAGTTTGATGAACTTTGCATGAGACAAGTGGGGAATGGTTATGAAATCATGATTATTGCCTACAATAACCTCGAAGGCAGTAACACACACATTGTCACTGGCACCCGAGATAAATGCATGCATGTTTGGTCACTGGATGTGGACTATCATCTGTTCAATGTTTTTAGTATTGAGTTGTCGATGACAATTCCATGAGCCTCGGTCTTCCATGGTCAGGATGTTGTCATATTTGGGATGTATGATGGAGAAATGTAAGCAGCATCCAATAAATTTTGGTAATTTGCAATGAACGTCACAGGCATACACTCCATGCCAAGGATGGCTTAGTGCTAAAAACATGATCGCTGGGCATGATGATGTGAGTTGCTGATACTTAGACCATGATTTTTGGCACTCATGAAGTAATCAGAGGCTCTGCGACAGTCAACAATAATCGCACCTGCTTTGTTATTGACAATGTTGTGAGCAGATTCAGTTTGCACCAGTTTAAAAATGAAATGTGCATACAGACATATGACACCAAACCCACAAAGACTTATCCAAAACAAGTGGCCTTCGCTGCTGGCGGTGAAGAGATCATAGGGGGTAGCGAGGACGGCCTAGTGTATGTCTTCAACAAGGACAGTGGAAAGCTGCTAGAAACATTGCATCATGCAAAATCGGGGTAGACACAGACTTTAACAGTGAGTTTTTGCACTATCATTTGACAAATGGTCAGCAACTTTTGCAGACATACGAGAATGACGACTTCCACTTTATTGTGGCAGCATCATCCAGCAATGATGGCAATGCAAAGATATGGAAAAAACGAAATGGTATAATGTTGGAGGCAAGTGTTGCAAACTGCAGTTGGGCATCCCTTCTCTAGGGAGCCTTTCTGATCTTGAAACAACTACTAAGTATTGGGTTACTCCTAACCTTTACCATCCAAACATTGGTGCATATTCATTACCTATGAGGCAACGAATGCTTACTGTATATGTTAGTATCCACATGCATTTAGGGAGAATATGACTTACATAACATCCTGGGTACAAGACCTCTGGTGCCCTTACAAACAACCACATGAGGTGCCTCAGACACTGCACCCAGTCAATCCAGTGCAGCCAGTCAGCAACCCCCTCCATCTGAGCAACAGAAATTCTGGAGACGCAGATCTGGTAATGGTGCACCACAAACGCAACATAGATAGAAGAAGGATTAGACAAAGAGACACACTGGAAGTACTGTATCTGTAACTCTACATCTTCCCTCCATGTGTTCCCTGTATTGTAATGAGTCCTTGAAATGATCAAACTGTATGGACGTGCATTCACGAACTTTGGACAACTTGGAAGACGTTCTGCCTTTCTATCCATTGCGATTGCAATCCTTGCATTGCAGAATAGTGTACTCCCTCCTAACACATACCTCTCTGGGTATGGGAGAGTACACACTGTAGCTGATTTCCAAGCTCCTTACATTACACGTTGCATAAAGAACTACTACTACAGTACTACTTGAGGTGACGGTCGAAGTCAAAAGAGGAAGAAGTGTTGCTGACGCTTGTGGGCGGGTACTTATTGTGAATCAAACTCAGTTGGGTGATGCCAAAGCATCACATGTTGTTCACATGATAAACACAAATGTGATGCTTTGCAATTAAACACACACGTGATGCTTCGGCATCGCCCAACTGAGTTCGATTCACAATAAGTACCCACCCACAAGCCTTGGCAACACTTCTTCCTCTTTCGACTTTGATCATCACCTCGAGTAGTACTATAGTTCTTTATGTAACATGTAATAGTAGTACTTAAGCAAAGTAAGGCTGTATGGTGTACATTGAAAAAAAAAGAACTTCCTATTGCCAACCTAGCACCTTTGTCCAGTGACATTGCAGTTACAGGATCAATCTGTGCATCATGCCTCATCAATACATATGGATGTTTTTCATTCATGAATATTCATCTTATTAGCATGCACTAGATACGTTGCTGCCCACTGTCAATACCCATACTCCTCTCATTGACACCACACCAGCAGCTCCACCAATCATCACTTCAACCTCGTCTTTACACCTAGTTCTCCGGAGTTACCTGCTTGCATCCTTTGTTTCTGTCTCAATCTCGACGACGTGTACTTCAATCAAAGTTGGATCAAATCGAACAGTGGCCAGCACTGCTCAAACATGTCCAGGGCCGGGAATTTAGTTAGTGCCTATACTAGGTGAGTATCCTGCATTGCACCGGCATCTCTTACTTATCAGTTATTGCACCTTTTCAATTGCCTTAGAGTCTTGGCTACTCCTGCACTTGGAAGTGTCCAAATGCTTCTTAATTGCCTTGTCCACAAAATGCTGATCATCGTCTCAGCGAGGTTTTTTAGCAGGAGTCCTATTGTCCTACCTTTAGTGATTTAAAGGCTTCATTACCCCAACCTAATTTATCCTCCAAGTTGTATCCTTCCCGACCCAGTCTCCCAGCTTCACTGATTGGTTTTGGTATCTTCGTGGTGTTGAGATCCTCTGATTCCAATGTTGACAGGCTGGATACAGATGGGGCACAGGACGAAGAACGGTTCAATTCCCTGTGGTCAGATGGGGGATCAACCGAAGGTTCTGGGTGCCTCTTTACAGTGTTCATGGGGGCAGGGGGATTCAGTACAGACAGAGCTGGCATAGGAGCACGTGCAACAAATTTGGGCCTTAACAAAGTATGTTTTGATCCCCCCTGTTGACTCCTTTGAGGGGTTGAGAGTGCCATCTCTGTAGCTGTGGATACGAGCACTCTGGATTTCGGCTGGTAGATCAACTCTTCCTGGGAAGACAAAAGTGGTAATGGAAGCGGAGGCAAGGATAGTTGTTTGATGGGAGACATAATGGTTCATTTGATAGGCCAAATGTATGCACAACTGGGAGGGACCCTTATATTTCAGAATCCTGCACAGAACATTGGTTGCCTCGCATGCCTGCTAGTCATTGTCCAAAAGGGCATTCCTCTTGAATTATGCACAGGACATTGGTACCCTGCACGAAGAAACAAACAGTATCAGCCAAATTCAGTGGTATAGTTTCCCTGGCCGTCATAGCGATGAATCCTCTAAAATTCTGCACAGAACATCGGCACCCTGCATAGTCTAATTAACCAATTGTCTAGCTTCACTGTCACCATAGCAATGAGTAGTCGAAAGGGCACATTGGTACCCCGCACAAAGATAACAAAAAGTGTGGTCTAATTAACTAAGTACGAGCATATAACCAGCTCATTAATCCACTCATAACCAGTTATCTAGCTGTGCAACTGCTTCGTGGTCGCCATAATGACCAAATAGTCACAAAAGTGCACTTATCATCCTTCATTTTCCTCTGTCATGTAGCACGCACTGACAGTAATGTTATCATTGTGTAAATCAGGATGAACAAAAGTTATCATTCTGTACCAAAATCAGTAGATGAAAACAATAGGTGTGATGTTCTATTTAACATGTACCTTCGCTTGCGGTCCCACAGACATGACACATTTCAAACATCGTGGATTCATCAGAAGTTCCACGATGAATAACACATTCAGTCGACTCTGTCAATCCATCCTACAGGCAAGTTCATCTGTCTGGGGCAAGGATAATGTATTGAATGTTACTACTTGTCGGTTTTCAGCAACTGAAATTTCTGGCTGAAGAGGTCCCTCCACCTCCCCACCCAGATGACGATGCCGATGGTTCTGCCAGCCCCGATTCCTGTCATCCAGACAGCAACATTGATTGTTCCACCAGCACCTCCATTTCCCTTTGCTAATTTAACCCTAAGCCATCTAGCAATCCACAGGTTGATGCCGGATGTCTTCCTGTCAGTGCCTTGATTTCCCCAACCCCATTCAGCCTTCAGCCATCCAAGTGACGCACAGACGATCTCATTGATGACCCCCCAAGCACTCCATGGCCAACCAAGTGGTGCACAGTCAATGATGGGCACTGTCTTGCCAGTCCTCAGCCATCCAAGAGATGTATGGATGACATTGATGACCCCCCCCGCACTCCACGGCCAACCAAGCAGTGCATAGTTTACAATGGATATTGTCCTGCTAGTGCCTTGATTTCCCCTCCCCCATCCAACCCTCGGCCATCCAAGCGATGTGTAGATGATGATGCAGATTACAATCCAAGGCCAATCCAGTGTCGTGCAATTGAAGAATATGGTACCAGTGACACCCTGATTTCCCCTCTTCCATCCAAGCGATGTGCAGACGATGATGTAGATTATAATCCAAGGCTACCCCAGTGTTATGCAATCAAAGAATACGGTTCCAGAAATACCTCAATTTCTCCTCTCCCATCCAACTCTCCATCGTCCAAGTGACTCGCGGACGATGATGTAAATTACAATCCGAGGCCATCCCAGCATTATGCAATTGAAGAGCATTGTCCTACTGATACCTTGATTTCACATCTCCCATCCAACTCTCAGTCGTTGGCACCCCCCAACCAGCCAAATGATGTGCAGACAATCTAAAGGCCCTTAACAGCTCATGATCACGAGCTCTCGCAACGGTTCTATGGAGAAATGAGACAATGCTGATGCCATCCAGTGTGAATTACACTGTTTCTCCAGTAAGTAGTCATGTTCCCCATTAATTTCTGGGACTCATGCCCTCTGGATAGTCTCCCTGATCAACTTTATGGGTTGTGCCCTCCGAGCTACTCCATGTGATAGTGAAAGAACTTGACCTAGACTCCCTTCACACATTGTCTCAAGTCCGCCAGTCCTTCAATGAAATCACAGATTCACAGTATATGGTATCAACTGATTTTTGTGGCCTTGATGACGATGGCTGACTTATGCTGGAGAACAAACACTATGAAACTCTGCTTGTTTGGAGGCGATCCAGTAAATTCACACTCCCCCATGTCTTGTGGCTCTCAACTTCTTGAGAGACAAAGGATCACCATCTCAACGTGGTGGTGGTATTTTTGGACTCACTAAAGGGTATCGGCACCATTCCTGAAGTCCATTTGGCTCTGTATGGTCCACAGCAACATTCTTCTTCAGCACTACTAACCCTCCTGGATACAATCAATGCATCAAAGTGTCAAAGTTTATATTGTGATGGCTTCAGTTGGGGCCCTACACAAAGTACTATTGATGGCCACAGCATCATTCGGAAAAGTTGGCTTCAAGAGCTCCACATCAACTCCCCTCACCTCTCTGCACCACATACCAATTCCTTCGTCCTCACAGCTTGGCGTAATGCACCTCTGCAGCATCTTACCTTAACAAACACTGGCTTAGAAGCTGCAGGATGGTCACTCCTTCTTCACTCAGCAACCTTCCCGCTGTTGTCCGTGCTGGTAGTTGATGAGGTTTGCCCTATCCCCAGCCTAGTCGACTTTCTCCTCAGGCATCAAATATGTCAGTTGTGCATCACTGACCATGGTGTTACCATTCCATCCACATGCTGATGGCGCAGCCATCCCTGCATCCCCTCTTTGGTTCAATTGGATGCTTCTTCAGCAGTAATCATTGCACTGACACATCTGGTCAACTTGGCCAACCCACTTCAGAATCTAAGTATTCATCTCCATCAGGATAGCAGGTCAAATCTGTTATCTATCTTACTTTCCTGTACAGAAAACTTACCCAACATCAAATACATTCTAATTAGCCTTCCTAGTAGCGGTCTAGATCACACTTCATTTGCAGTACCTGACAGTGCCCACATTTGCACTGCAGATGTTGTTGCCATCAGGCTTGCTGAATGAAGTGTAAACCCTGACATCATTATGAGTCGTTTTGAGTCAATTTACTGACTTCTGCTAATACTGAATTTGAATTTCCAACAGCTACACTGCACTTCTTGGATGCAGGTTATGCAGCCCCTTAAATAGATCTGCAATGCACGAGAGGGCTGGCTGCAGAAATATTAATGCCACGAGGGGGCCAGTAGATATACTGTAAATATGCTCAACTTGGCCCCTCACACACACCTGCAATGCATGAGAGAGCCGGCAGTAGAGACATCATGCTTCACAGGCAAGCTGTCAGATGTATCACCCATATGCTTGACATGGGCCTTCAAACCAAATTACCATGCATGAGAAGGCTGGCAGCAGAAATAATACATGGTATGAGAGGGCCAGTGGATATACCACGAATATGCTTGACGCGGCCTTCCAAACAAACTTGCAATGCACGAGAGAGCTGGCAGCAGATACTTCACGCTGCATGGGCGGGCCAGAACATATACCCTAGATATGCTCAATGCAGCCGCGGCAGAGACATCACATTGCATCAGCAGGCCAGTTGGTGTACCACCGATACACTCGATGTGGCCCTTCAAAAGCATGAGAGAGCTGGCTAGAAAGACATTGAATTGCATGAGAGGGCCACCATAATAGATGGCGCAGATATTGGCGACTGGGCCTGCCGACATTTTAAAGAGTCAGCAAAACCGTCGCAAATTATTAAAGATTGGGTCACAGAAATATTGTTATCATTCACAAAGGGACCACCCAGGTATATTGTGCCACATGAGATATTGGATATGCATGGATTTTTCTGCCATCTTCACAGTGTTCCTTGTTTGATATAAGTTCAAATTGGGGCATATCAGATTTCTTGCACAACATTTGAATTAATTGCTTGAGGTCCATGGGATATTTTGATATTAATGGATGACGTTGAAAATGAGCTAGAACGGACCGCAGCATTTTCTAGTAAATATTTGCAAGACTGGTTATATTGATTGCTTATCTCTTTGTTTTATCATGTGGATTTAAGAGGCTGCACAACAGCCCGCTGTTCCCAAAATCCATAGTGGCATTTCCTCACCTGCTTCTCATCCACCCATTCACGAATCCCCAGCACCTCCAACCAGCCTCAACAGATGCCCTCTCCTCTATCATCGCTCTCTTCTTCTGGAAGTGGAGAGTGTATGATAGATGGGAGCACATCAATTTATTGCTACAAAAACCTGAAGGTGCATAAACGAGAAGACGCACGGTCCAGTGTTGATGAGTCAACCTGGTGGTACTAACACTTTAGGTCAGGTTGTCAGTCGTCCTTGACCCCTGGGTGGGTCCTGATGGTGGAGAGGTGGTTGGTGGGAAGTGGTTTGGGCTCAGATATGTCCGTTGTTGCATTTCATGTGATCCACTGGTGCTGACTATGTCGCCCAGCTAGCGACATCATTTCGACTCATTTTGAGTTGTGATGCATGTCGCTCGTTGTGTCGTCCATCCGGCATCTATCCCCATCCATTCAATCACATTCCCCACTTAAATTCCCTCTCGAGGTCTTCCAGCTCGATCCGCTTGCCTATGCGCCCTTCTGGGCCTTTATCTCGATGATGTGGCCTCGGTTTGTCAATGTGCTCATTCCTATCGCTGTGGAAGCCTGTTCCATTGTATACGACATCATTCGCATCGATCCACATACAGTAGTCACACATTGATCTACCGCCTCCAATTGGCCTCATGTCGCCCAACTCGATCTGCTTGCCCAACTGGCCTCCTGGCCCTGTATCTCGATGTAGCAGGTTTGTTTCGGCGAAGTGCTGGGTCCTATAGGTGCTGGGGTGTATTTCATCATATCTGGCACCTTCGACAACCTTTTGGCTGCCTGGTTCGCTCTTGACGGGTCTTCTTGCCTCCTGGTCACTCCCTGGGTCCCTTGGTGCTCTATTGGGCTCTGGTGAGTTCGTTCTGTCGATGCGCTCGTCCTGACCATCTCTAGAACGATCCATGGACCTTTGGGGGTCGCCTGGTGCAGCGACTGTCCCACCTTTCTCAACCCTCATATCGCCCTCTCGCCCCCTCTCAGCCTCAGGCTTGTCTGATATGGAACTACAAACCCCAAATAATTCCCACCCCTGTTTTACCCTTGCTCAGCTGTGCAATAATGGAGGGTGGTATGCAATCGAGTAAGAACTAACTAGGATATGAATACTACTACTTCAATAGCTTGTCTGCCCTTTTTTTTGCAGCATGATCAATTAATAATTCCTCTTCATGGAACCCTGCCCCCCTTTGAACCAAAGTCACCACCGCCACCCAACTGGAGCTCTTCAAAGAGCGTTTGAGAGCATCCTTGTAAGATTGAGGATTCCACTTGAGATTCCATCAATGATGATTGATGATTGACACATGATGTGCCAGTGTCTTTTTCACATGACTTGTCCCGCCTGGGCCGAAAACAGTGCCATTCAACTCGGAATGCCACCTTCCTCTGCTCACTGGTTTACAAGTCTTGCTGTGTTCCAATGTCACATCAGTCATCCCCTGCTGCATCATGGCCCACCACTCCTCCAACATCCTTCACCAGTCTGACCCGGAGAACACTCCTCCTACCACCCGACATGCAAAAAACAAGTCCAAGATGCAAGGTGGCATTCAGGGCTCCTCTCATCGCCAGCGTGCTCAATCTGTGGGTGTTCCCAATCACTCTCGACATGCTGTCCCACTTCTTTCTCCAGACATGCACAAGTTGCATGCAGCAGCGGCCATGTCTAGCATGTTCCTCCCGAGATACTTGTGTCGGCTTGCTTTCTGCCAGATCTTGAAAGTGACCATCATGGCCATGGCACCTGAATTGGCAGGAATGGTGCTGAACTATGTTTGTGGGGGCCCTGGGTGCCTTGGACCTTGGTAGGTTCCATCTCACCAGATCAATCATTCGTTGCTCATTTGCGCTCTTAGTATGCTTCAGGTCCTTGCTCCTTCTCCCACTGTTCTTCCCACAGAGCTCGAGGTGGTCGTCAACGATTTCTCCTTGAATATCCACACACATGCTGGTGGTGTACTTGTCACATTCCTGCTGCCACCAAGTGGCGCATGACACTTTTTCCTATCCACAACATCATCCTTACCACTCATTGTGCCAATCTCCCCATCCTCCCTGAGTCCAACATTGCATGCCCTGACACCGTTGGATCTACCATGTCTGTCCCTGTGGTGCCATTGTGCATCCCTGCACCAGATGTTTCCCCCCAGCTGTCCATATTCCTCTATATGAAGTGCATCGACCACCTCCTTGCTTCCCTCTTGCCCTACCCCATGCCCTGCCCTCTTTACTGCAACAACCCAACGAGTGAGCCCATCCTGTCACTTCTTCAGCAGTTCTCTAGTGACCTTGCTACAAGCCACAGCGTCCAGGCGCTCCTAACGCACATGACAGCAGTCAATGGCTTGTAGCGAAACACCACCCTCGGCAGGTTTTACCCATGGGTACACCTACTCTCCCCTCCCTCACTCCTCGACACAACAACAACACCAGGAAGACGATGATGGTGCAATGAGTCGACAACCCCCACCCCTCCTGCCATGAATTCAAACTGACAACAGCGCCATGCTAATTGCACTGCCACATCAATCATCCACCACCGCTCCCATCACTTGTCGACCAGGACACGCAACGACATGATGTGACGATGATGACGATGACAGTAATCATGATGATGCCATGCCACCACTCTGCTACACCACCTCTACCTCTACCATGATGGTGATGACACTGTGCCACCACCACCAGGCACCACCTGTCACCATGATGTCGATGTTGATGATGGCACCATGGCATAACCAGCACCACAGTGACAGCGATGGTGATGACGCCATTCCACCCCCACCACCCCCTCACACCACCATCACCATGGCAATGACAGTGATGGTGATAACACTGTGTCACCACCCACCACCACCACCACCACCACGCCATCTTCATCTTAGCCAAAAGGCTGTTCTCCCATCAAAGGAGATCGAGGAGTACATCACCAGTAGAGGAACTCGCTTTGTTGGAATTGTTGAAATGTAGCATACATATATAGAAGCTTACATATGTAATACTCTTCTGTAGTATATAAGACTCTTCTGAGTCTGAATTTAGAATATACTCTTGAACCCATATCACAACGATCTCAGAGTTACCGCTTCACCATCAACCAGGTTAGTACCCTTCGGGTTACGCTCCTCTCAACAGGTTATGAGCCCTGGGCAACACACTGTGTGGCAATGCCGTGTGATATCCATTGGTAAACGCCTACCACATTCTGATGTGGAAATGCTCGAATGGTGAATGCGAATGAACTTATCCTGTGCGGCAATGCCGGATACTTCCTGTAGTGGCAACACACAGAAAGTTCACTTTGACGTCGTCATAAAACGTCAGTGAAAGTTCACCCAGAACTTCAGCATGGGGAGACTAAGTCAAACCATCACCATAAGGGCTCTGGGCGTCACTGATGCGGCAACTCCACTCACTGTTTGTTCTCCTTAAATGATCAACTTGGTTACTGACGTCCATCCCAGATATCAAACATGTCGACCAATGCCCTCTTCAGAATCCCCAAGCTCAACAGCTCCAACTACAGGTGCTGGGCTCAGGAAATGGAGGCATACCTCCACTTCTCCAGACTCTGGCAGAAAATGCACAAGTCTCTGTAGAAGTATACTCAGTGCTGGACAGAGTCTGAGACTGATATATTGCATACCTGTAGAAGTATACTACAAGATATGAGTATGAAGTATAATATATGCATAGACAGGATCTCACCTCAGTGCTGGACGGAGTCTGAGACTGAGATGTAGATATGCATCAAGACAGAATTTATCTACTCAATTATGTAATGTGGGAATACCCGAGTCCGTTTGTACCGTAGAAATACATCAACACTCCCCCTCAAATGGAAGGGTGTAATCCGAGTTCTTGTGTGAAATGCTTTGCTTTAATGCTAGGCAATGCTTTAGTGAGAGTATCTGCAATCATGTTGTTTGAAGGACAATAAAGAAAATGAATTGAACCGTCCTCAACAGTGAAACGAATGAAATGGTAATGAATATCAATATGCTTCATGTGCATGTGGTAGCTGCCATCCTTCGTCAGCACAATAGCAGCCTGATTATCTCCATACAGTGTCATTGGTTGCATGAGCGGCCGAAACATTTCGCCAATAAGGCATCGGAGCCAAAGAGCCTCCTTTGCAGCATGCATAGCAGTGACATATTCAGATTCTGCTGTAGATAAAGTGACGAGCTCTTGTTTCTTCGATCCCCAAAGAATCGCCCCTCCATCTACAAGGAATGCGAATCTGGTGATTGCACGGCGATGTTCCTGCGTAGCGCCGTCTGCATCCACGTAACCCGCAAGTCCTTTTGTTTGCGTCCCGAAGGTGAGTGTGAGGGATTTCGTGCCAATGAAATATCGGTAAATGTGCTTGACAGCCTCCCAGTGGTCCCAACTGGGATTAGCATTAAACTGAGACACAAAAGAAGTAGCAAAAGCGATGTCTGGCCGGGTACCAGTGGCAAGATGGATCAAAGATCTGACGGCCTGTCGATAAGGAGTATTATGCATGCGCGCAATTTCCGTGGTAGTCTGCGGGGATTGAGTCTCTGACAACTGAACATGAGGATCAAGTGGAATGGAAACTGGTTTCACATGAGCAAAATTGTACTTGGCAAGGATGGCATTGATATACGGTTCCTGCGAAAGTGATATGGTATGGGCGGCATGGTTTCATGTGACTTTCATCCCCAACAGCCAGCTAATTGCTCCAAGGTCTGTGATGCGGAAACGTGTACCAATCTCCTGCTTGAACGCCTTGATCAGGTCCAGGGAACTCCCCAGTCAGCTTCCATTCATGTGAAACCCAACTCCTTTAAGGTGCCAGACAACTGTTGATACCATTTCAGCACACCCTGTTTAGAACCGTAAAGCACAACACAGAGATGGGTGACAAGGTCATGACCTCGTTTGTCAAAACCTGGTGGAAGCTCCATATAAATGATTTCATTGTCGTCGAGCTTCCCATTTAGAAATGCACTATGGAAGTCGAAAACGTCAATGTCCCAGTCCCGTCATGCAGCAATGGCCAAAATCAATCGAAGCAAGGCGAGTCGAGCAACAGGTGCATAGGTTTTATGGTAGTCAACACCACATTGTTGCATGAAACTGCGGGCCACCAAATGAGCCTTATACTTATCGATCTTGCCGGCCGTGTTTTTCTTGATTTTGAAGACCCACTTGCAACTGACAACATTGACGTTTTTGGGACGTTCGACCACATTCCACATATGCACAGCATCAAGACTCCACAGTTCAGCATTTATGGCCTCCTCCCACTTGGGCCAATCCGGTCGTGTCTTTGCCTCATTGATGGTTGACAGTTCTAGGCCTTCAGTGTCTGCGTTTCCAGCCAACAATGCGAACACCACATCCGTGTCATTCAACTCCCACGCAGTGGACGCATGTCCACTTACGTCAGCAGACAAACCAGGGGCATCAATGCTCTCACGCGTCCCAGGTTTGTTCCCAACCACCTGGACACCTCTGGGAGGGAGTGGATCTCCACCATGACCATCGTAAGTCCCTTCACCTGCACGCAGCATCTTTATGTATGCTGACTCAGTGCGTAAGCGAGGTGAACACCGCATTCCGCCACCAGATGAGGCCTCAAAATCAGAGCTGAGATGGTCAGGCTTATCCAGCGCTAGCTTGTCGACTGGTGCATTAGTCATCACAGAAATCGCGGGAACGGAGACAGGGAGTTCAGGTTCAGGTTCGTCCTTCTTTGCATCCATGGGGTTGAATTGATCAGATTGATCATTATCGATCCGACCAACAGACACCCCGTCGAGGCGGCTCGAAATGCACCCTCCACGCTGGAAGGTCACATTGTGCTCAACAACGACGGCACGGTGGTGTGGTAGATATACCCAGTGAGCAGTCGACTCAGCATCGTAACCCATCCAATGACCTTCGACAGCGCGGTCATCCAGCTTTGATCCGGTATGGTCCAGAACCCAACATTTTGTGCTCCAGACAGGTAAATCCCCCAAGTGGGGTTTCATCCCATATAGCATTTCGTACGGCATATTGCCATCAAGCACGCGAGTTGCTGACCGATTCTTTACCCAGATGACGTGCAAAAGAGCCTCCCCCCACAGTGTTTGGGGTAAACTGCTAGCATGTAAGACTGTATGAACGTGCTCCACAAGGGTTTGGTTAAGTTGTTCCATGACACCGTTATGTTCCGGCATATCGTGAGTGGTGAGTTTCCGTTCTGTTCTGTTATGTTTCAAATGACAGGAAAACTCATCAGACAGGTATTCCCCCCCACAATCAGAACGAAGCCACTTAATGGACACGCCATGTTGAGTCTTCAACCAAGACTCGAACTCAAGGTAGGCTGAAAAGGTATCAGACTTTGCAAACATGAGATTAACGCGGGTGTAGCGAGTGTGGTCGTCCGTGAACGAGCTGTAATAACCACGTTTGCCAGGTGTCTGTACTTGGAAAGGGCCCCAGACATCAGTGTGCACTTCATCACCAAGTGCCAAGGAACGATTAGGCTCATGGACAGTCCCAATAGGCTTGTGGATCGCCTTTCCATACTCGCAAGTGGCACACTGCCCCATATCACGTTGATCTGGGTGCAACGTAACCTCCATGATCGTGCCCTTTGCCAGCATGTCATGAATTGTAGCGACGCCGATATGAGACAAATGAGCATGAAGTTCTGCCATAGAGAGCTGTGCATTGCCTTTCGTGATCGCCACAACCAAATCTGGGTACTGGTGCTGCATTTTGTAGAGGCCATTCGTGACGCTAACCTGCCCAAGAAGACATCGCCATGCATCATAGATTTGACAGGTCTCCCCATCAAAAACAGCTTGACAACCAGCGCCAGCAAGGCGACTGATCGAAACAAGAGTGACGTGCATACTGGGAGCATACAGTACATCCTTCAATAGAATACGAGACCCGGAGCTTCCATTGGGCAAATAGATGGGCAAGTCCCCATGGCCGATGGTGTGGAAGGTGCTGTTATCAGCCCCTCAGATGGGTTTCGGCGGGATAGACATGAAATTGATAAAACGCTCGCAAGAAGGAGAAAGATGCTGTGAGGCACCACTGTTGTAAAGTTCAGGAATGCCAGTATGGTCCGCACGAGCGAGGTAAGAACGAGCATCCACATCAGTCGCAGGCAAGTTTAACATGGCCAACCATGTGCAGTCAGGTTGATCCGTGGTATGTGCTGAAGCAGACCCTTTTCTGTCCTTCGCATCCTTGGACTTCTTCCCTCACGGTTTCCAATTCTTGGGGGCTTGGCCAGCTTTTCCACTGCCTTCCTCCCAGCACTTGGCGCATTTACATATGTCCTGTTATGATACAATATATGTGCACCTCTGTTTTCCTTATTTCCTCTCGTTTCTCTGTATTTGCTCTCCCTGGAATACTAACACCAGGTCGAGATGACTTTCTTCTTCTCTTTAACCTGGACGGCTTTAGCGTTATTGTGTTACCTTGAATGCACTCCCCACACCGTTCTTTCCTCTCTATTGCTGGTAGGGGACATGCACTTACGTCTGGTTTATCTATCTATGGACAGCCTTTTCCTCTAAGCAGTTCTCTTGCACTGCTTACGTTTTCCCTAACAACCATCATGACTCATTTGTGACTCAGTCGTTCTATTGCTTCTATGACATTCTATGAATTAGTCATCTGCAGTAGTTCACTAAGTACTTATACCGACCTGCCTGTATCTCTTTTCCTCATTCTTGATCTGCGCAATACAATGTTTGTTGTACGTTCTCAAGATTCCATTGACCTCAGTCTATTTCGACTTGAGGAACCCTTGACCTTGACCTTGACTTGACTCTTGTCGTAGCTTTGTTTCTCAAGATTCCATTGACCTCAGTCTATTTCGACTTGAGGAACCCTCTTGACTTGACTCTTGTCGTAGCTTTGTTCTATCGAGGATGTTGTGTCTCTTAGTGAGTACCTCCCTCGAGACAAACAGAGTACGCCTGACGTATAGCGTACGTTTTGCATAACATGTCTGGTCCAACCACAGTTGTGACAGGTGCCTGCAAACTTCTTCCACTGACCTTTCCCACGTCGAGAGGTGTCTGCTCCAAAAGCAGCGTCCTCGGAGGATGCTTTGGTTTTGGACTTCCCTCCATCTTGCAAGGTAATACAATCGTACTCCTCAATGACAATGTCCATCAGATCATCAGGACTAATAGTCTTTTGCTATAGATGCATCATAGAGGAGAGGGATGCCAAGCTGGGTTTGTATGAGCGTGGGAGAGATGCATACACGATGTTAAAGAGCTCGTCATCAGACACTGGTCATCCGATCGATGCCAACTCCTCGCGTAAAGTGATAATCTTGTCTATATGCGTGCGTGCGTCTCCGCCCTCCTTGAGCTTCATCTCACCAAGTTGTCACCAGAGTTCTGCACCAACTACAATGGATTTGTGCTTGAAGAGGGTGCGTAGTGTCTCATAGTACTCAAAAGCACTTTCTTTGTTGACCAGACGGATAAACAGGGAATTGGGCAGCATGTTTGTGATGACATGACGGACCTTCGTGTCCTTCTCCAGCCATGTGGTCAAAGTCTTTGGATATTCCGAGACTGCCTTCAACTCGTCAGGAGTCGTCGCCGTCCATCCAGGCGATTTCCCTGTCGCCGGATCGGTGGGTTTCAGCATCGTGCCATCAAGATACCTGCTAAGTCCTCGACTGGCCACGACAACCTGGAGTCGGACTTTCCAAGTAGTCCACTCCTTACTGGATGCGTCAAGCTTTGGGAGCTTGATCTCCTCAGATGTAGTAGAAGTCATTTTGCTGGCTACATGTATATGCATGTCTCCATGTGAGTTATTTCCACAATTAGAGTGCGGGGCTCATAACCTGTAGAAGTATACTCAGTGCTGGACGGAGTCCAAGACTGATATATTGCATACCTGTAGAAGCATACTACAAGGTATGAGTACGAAGTATAAGATATGCATAGATGGGATCTCACCTCAGTGCTGGATGGAGTCCGAGACTGAGATGTAGATACACATCAAGACAGAATTTATCTACTGGATTATGTAATGCGGGAATACCCGAGTCCGTTTGTACTATAGAAATACATCAACAGTCTCGCCCTTCTACTCCAAAGGACGTTGTTCAAACCCCCGAGGAGAAAGAAGCCATCACGGAGAAACAGACTTTGTGGAATGAAAATGACAACAAGGCAGTCGGCACAGTCAAACATCGACTGGAACCCAATGTCATGCAGTGCTATGTGGACATAGACACAGCCATGTCCCTTTGGGACAGTCTTCAGAAGAAGTACGACACACCTTCTCTCGCCTCTGCATATTCAGAGTTTAAAGCGATGATCAAGCTGGTGATCCCGGAGAACAACCACCCGGCTTCGGCCTTCTCGAAGTTGAATGCACACTTTGTGCAACTCTCGGACCTCAAGTATGAGATCCCAACGAAAATCCAGGCAATGATCACCCTCGCCAAACTTCCTTGTTATGCAGACTTCGCCACCCACATCCTCAACATGAAGGCAATGGAGATAAAGGAGGGTGAGACGACGCAAGATATCACAATGCATGAGCTTGAAAAGCTCACCACGGCAGCTTGGCAACAATTTGCCAGCAAGCGTAAGCCCAACCACTCCAGTGGCCAGCAGTCGCAATCACAGCAGGCGCAGTCCAGCACCAACAAGGTCTCAAACGTCAAGCATAAGAGAGAGGATCCCACTTTTTCGCCGCAGCAGCAGCAGCAGGGAAACGGTGATGAGAAGAAGAAGAAGCGTTGTGCTGGAAAGTGCTCACAGCAGGGAGATGACAAACAGCAGCAGCAACGTAACAATGCTGCTGTCAATGAAGGTTCAGTGTCCTTCACCTTCTCAAACCTCACAACTCCACCTGTCGTTCTCTCTCCTGCAATGCCTTCACTCTCTCCACCCATCACCAACCCATGCTCACTGACTCACACCCCCAGAGTGGCTCACTATGGCCCTCCCAGTTTTCCTCAAACCAAGCGTGCTATATTGCTGGCACAATGCCTTGGAGTCCCAGGCACAGCACAGACTCTGCATCACCTGGATGGCCCCGCCAACCAATGATTCGATTGGTCGGATGGACATGCCTCCAGTTCCTCCAACTGTCCCCTCTCCTCCCGTCTCGAACAAATTGAAGTCAAAATGGACGTCATCGATATAATCGACGAAGATGATTTCTGCAATGAAGATGATGTTTCCATGGGTGAAGAAGCCAATGATTACGTTGAGTGATTCTTCGAACACCAGGCATCCTGGCAAGTATCCAATCCCTGTCACAGTCCTACTGGCACTGACGTGCGGTCTTTATCACCTCAGATCGTACATACATACTCTACGATATGCCATGTGGTAGATAGTGAAAATTTTACAACTGCTGTCCCGTTCACCATGTGTGACAACTGCACCAAGCATGACAGTAAGAATAAGGGAAAAGGGAAAGCTGACCCACATGCGGTTCCACCTCATACGTGGTTACTTGACTCAAGGGCTTTGTCCCATTTCACAAATGAATTAACTGACTTCGTCGAGTACAATGCCTTCTCCAACACTCAGTACATGCAAACAGCAAATGGCCATGCCCCCATAAAGGGCATCGGCTCTGTTATCATAGAGTTCAATGGACAACCTGTGCGGTTATCGCCGGTTATCTATATGCCTTTGTGTGACGTCAAATTGATATCCATGGGCACTGTATTGAAAGACACTTGCCTAATGCTGACTACCAGGCCAAATGAGATCGCATTCTACGACAAGTGCTATAAACGCACTATTCTCTCTTTCCACAGCCACAGAAATGACATGATGTACTGGATTTGTGCCCCTGTGATTCATCTGCATGCTAAATCTACTGGTATGGTCTCTGCAGATTTTGAATTACTCCACCGTCGCCTAGGCCACCCCTCAAAGGAGGTTCTATGAGTGGCAAAGAAACATCTGAAGGACTTCCCTGACGTCGATATTCCGTCACAAGTTCCGATATGCCCTGGATGTGAGCTCAGCAAACAGCCAAATTGCTCTTTTTCTCATAGTGAGATGTGGGCAACTGCTCCCTTTGAGATGATTCACTCAGATCTCAAGTCCCTAGAGGTAGAGTCATACCATTGATACAAGTACGCCATTGTCTTTTATGACAATTTTACTTCAATGGGCTGGATCATCTGTATCCACTCCAAGGATCAGACACTGAAGGCTGTAAAGCACTTCATCATGTATATCTGTACACAGTTTAATGCCAAGATCAAATCCTGGCACTCCAACGCTGGTGGTGAATACACCTCCAAAGCTTTTCAGGAGTACATGCATAATAACAGAATTCACATTATGCAGTCCACCCCATATGCACATCAGCAGAACGGGCGTGCAGAACGCTTCATTCACACTATTATGGACAAGGCACAGGTGATGTGGTTACACGCTTGCTTACCAGCTTCCTATTGGGAGTTTGTGATGATACACACAGTCCATATATATAATAGAACATCCAATAACTGTTTAAACTGGAAGACCCCCCTGGAGTTACTCAAGGGGGAGAAGCCTTCTGTTTCTCATTTATACATCTTCGGATGTGGTGCCTATGTGCACATCCCTTCAGAGACACATGGCGGGAAGCTAAACCCGAAATCGCAGTTGATGGTCTACCTTAGCATTGCCGTAGGTTCAGACACCAACTACTTCTTTATGTGTCCAAATAATGCTATCCATACATCGGCACATGTGATATTCAATGAACATCTCTTCCCTCGATGCTCGAAAGTGCAACCACATAAGCCGCTATCACATCCTCCATGCCACCATCATTCTCATGATGATGATGCCTCTGACACACATTCAAATAACAGTTTTGATTCCAATTCCGATCACTCTGATGCAGTGCCCGCTTATGATCCCCCTCGTCCATGGTCACCCTCTCCAGCACCACCGGTGGATCCTGTCACTCCACCTCGCACACCTCGACCACCTCCCATCAGCCCACCAGCCTTACCTCCGAGGCGACAGCCTGCACGGCAATGTCGTCCACCTACTTGTCCAGATAATATCTACAGGGATAAACCCCCTGTGGAACAAATCAAGGACATCGAGAGCGAGTCTCGCTGGCGAAAGCTAATCCAGGACCAACCCATGTCTGCACCGGAGACACCACCAGTTCCTGACACTATGCCTCATTCCCCAACTCCTTCGAAAGTGAATGTTGAGTGCCTAGTGCAGGAAGGGGGAGATGCACTAGTGTCTTTCCTATGCAATCACGCGATTCCGGTTGTGGAAACAACCACCCCTAACTACAGAGAGTGGAAGTACCATGACATTCTCAAGCTCTCTGCTGACAAACAGAAACTCTGGCGCAAAGCTTGTGAAGACAAACTCCAAATGCTCAAAGACCGCAAAGTCTATGAGATTGTGGATAGACCAACTCATAAAAAGGTCATTAAAAACAGATGGGTATTTGATGTCAAACCCGATGGACGCAAGTGTGCCCGACTGGTAGCCAAAGGCTTTACCCAGGTTGAAGGCACTGACTTTGATGCCATCTTCTCTCCAGTAGTACAATTCGAGACGGTGTGGGCCATGCTCGCCCTCTGTGCCCTAGAAGATTGGTATATTACTGCTCTAGACGTACGATCTGCCTATTTATACGGCATGCTGGAAGAGGAACTCTATATGGAGTTTCCTGAGGGTTTCTTGCCCCCTCATCTAAAGGCAAAGTCCTACGTCTCCTCCGGGTGGCACACTTTGGACAAATCCATGCAGGAACTAGGATTTACCCGGCTCAAGTCTGACACTGGATTATTCATCTATCGCAAAGGAGATAATGTTATCCTCGCGATCATCTATGTAGACGACGCCCTCTTGTGCAGACCGAACAAAGCCTTTGTAGATAAGGTAAAGGCTGCACTTATGAAGAAATGGGAATGTTGCAACTTAGGAGTTCCTACCGAATTCCTTCGTATGACTATATGTTGAGAAGGTCAGAAACTATTCCTTGACCAGTGCACTTATCTCGACAAGGTGATTGAGCACTGTGGAATGCAAAATGCTAAGTCCATGCCCACACTACTGCAGGGTTTTTACCCTACGAAGAATGAATCCCCCATTGATCCTGAGTTGCAGACGCACTTCCAGACCGTTATAGGGTTGTTACTATATCTTATGATCGGAACCTGACCAGACATTGTGTATGCAGTGACACAACTCACTCGTATGTCTGCCAACCCATCAAGAGACCACCTTGAAAAGGCTCTCTATATCTGTCACTATTTGATAGACACCAGAGATTACTCTCTAGTCTACAATGGTGCTAGCGATAAAGGCACCTGCCAGACAAGCAGGTAGGCAACCAAGTTTGGCTAATGGATGGCTTGGCCTTCATCGTCACCCGCTCCCCGTATCAAGCATATCTTCAAAATACTCACCATTGACTGGAGGTAATGCCAGTTCTCAACATCCTCTGTGCCTTTCCTTTTGACGATAATTAGTGGTCGACTTGCAATAATCACCGGGCTGTCAATCAAGCCAATTCTGGTGGCAGCAAATTAGAGGCGACCGGTATTGGAGCAATGGCATGTGTAAGGCACGGCTGCTTTGTTCCACACAGCGTGGTAGATTTCCAAAAGGGAGAAAGGTGGGGTCATCCCTTTTGAAAATAAAGAACCGCCTGAAACTTTCAAGTAGACAAGTCAATATGGATTATTCCTTGAGCAATGCACTCCAGTATAACATGGGAAATATTCAGAGTGCCACCTGCTTCTACAATATAAATTGCTCCTATATGAAGAAGCTGCATGCGCGGGTAAAGGGAAATGAGCTCCTAGAGTTTCCTGAGCATATCGCAATTACACCAGGCATTGGCATATGGCATGTCCATGGTCATCAGCCAGAATGCTTCCCAAGATACTCCCCTCTGTTCATCCAAGGAGCAGGATGGGTAGACAGTGAAATAATCGAAACTCTTTGGTCAGTGTTGAATACTGTCTCAGGCTCTACGAGGGGCATGTCATCACCACACAGACAAGAATTACTTGACTTCCAAATGAATGACTTGAATTTTATGAAAATGGTGAAGATGGGTGAGATGCCGTCTCCTGCTGTCCCTTCGGCAATATACCGTAGAGCTGACTGCAGATGATTATAAAGGAGAGCGCCTGGCAAAAAGGCTCAATACTGCCAAACAATCTGCAGCGGTGGCAAACAAGGCCTTTGAGGATTTGGACAGTGCCATTCTGGAAAACGAGAGAGAGGCATGGGCATGCCAGCAGCACGACGCCCTCGTGAATAGAATTACTGACCCATCCGCGACATTCTGCTGACCAAAAATAATAATGGTCCACAAACTGTTGATTTCGCTGGCATTAAAACTTACGGTGGCAGCCCCCACCATCTGCACTATTGAGCTTCAGCTATGGTCCACTGAGGTATGTGATCGTCCTGTGGGAGTGCCTGGCAGACCAACATGGCTGGCATGCAGCCTCCATATTGAGGAAACAGCCATACTTCTGGATGCCGCCAGATGATCGCTCGGTGGACAGGCAATGGATGTTCAGCGACTGGCGATAGCACATCGAGCAGATAGACTATCCGCAGAAATCTCTGCATTCTTGTCTGAGGCACGTGCTTACATTGGGAAAGCAATCCATGACGATGAAGGCCCTGATGTTGACTTCAAGGATGATGAAATCCAGCAGGACCCAGGATCAAGGGGGAGGTCGCAAGACGACTGGCAAGCAATATCAAACCCCTTTAGCGACGAAGACGACGAGGCACTCAATGAGGATGTTCTGAAGGATCCATGGGTGTTCGGCCCCAATTTACCTTTGCCATCCATGTTAGGCGAAGAGACCTGCACAGAGTTGGGTCTTCGTGGCCTTGCCAATGTGGAGCTACAGCTCCGCAGTGGTCAGGCAAATGATGTGCTAGCGTCTTTACGAATCGCTCTGGCAGACAAGGTGGTATTATTTCGAAAAGATGTGCGAAACGCTAACAGCTATGCAGTGAATACCCGCGCATGGTCCAAAGTAATGGCGGCAGATGATATCATCTCTCAATATGCCACAATATATCGGAAATGCCGCAATGCTATGGTGTTGCTGGGGGCCACCCCCCATATGTTGGACAGATACAAATCACTGACCTAGGATGACTTGCAAGTGACAACCGCTGTTTCTGCCCCCAATGGCAGCATCCATCAAACGCAAGACCTAGCATGGTTCTGGACAATGGACCTTCTGAAGGATGCCATGGCTGATAACTGGATGTCGGAATGTTAATATTGGTTTTTACCATTCCCCTCCCTATACTGATTGATCCTAACAGTTTATCGCTTAAATTGGCACTGCGCAAAGGCTGCCAGGGACCGCTGGAGTGAGGAGGTGGAATTATTGACATGCGAGATGCGATGGGTGAGCAATTTCTTCGCGAAGAGGGCAGATCACTGGACAGCATTGGAAAAGAGAGCGGAACAACAGAGGACGTTGGCCTTGGTTGTTATGCCACCAGGAAGGCAGCTATGTTTGCCTGCTTACGGGACCAATGCAAGATATCTTGGGAGGGGGCACAGAGGAAATGAATGATTCCACTATGCCTGCTACGATTAGGACCTTGGCCAGACCATTCATGTATTTGCTTTACATTGTGAGCGTCAACAAGAGTTGTACGCTCGCAGGATCTCTGCCAGTGATCTCTCCCATAAACTGCTAAACACTCTGACCAATTCCAGAAATACATGAGCGAAAAATCACCGCGCACTTTGCCTAACGTGAGTAGCCCAACAATGCATTGCATATCAATGCATGGGTTCTGATGTTGTCTAGAACAGTTGGAGGGTTGGGGTATCAATGCCACACCGCACCTTCCACAAGATGGGAGCCCGATGGCGCGGTGCGCTAGATTCACATTATCACAGTGTTCCCGAGGCTCTGAGGAAACTGGAGAGTGGATTTGTGAGCATGGTCCAACGACGTACTATTGAACCAGGTACTTGCACATCCGGCTAGTGGAGCTGCCATGCACGAACAGCGCGCTTTCACACAGTAATGATTATGGGCTGGGCGAGGATTCCCAACTTGAGCCTGGGCGACTCCTACTCAGCCTTAAGCGCACCTCAGTGCTCACCAATGCATCCCGTCTGCTTAGCAACACCTCACATCGCTATGTCATGCCTGGCACTCCCACTCCACTGCATAGTGTGCTAACGCTGGCGCCCACCAACCACCTGCCCAGTTCCCCCAAAAAACCCCACGGCATGACCATCACGGATGTCCCCTTCATTCTGAACGACTCCATCCGCCAGCTACATTTATACCGAAGCTGTCAGCGACCTGGACGGCTTCTTCGATGCGGCTACCCGCCACTTGCATGCCCTGCTGAGCTAAAATTGCCAAGCCCATCTCTTGCACCCTTGCACGAGCCTTTGATGAGCCAAATAGCTCACATCACACTGCAGCTACCCTCTTCTCAGCTCACATGACACAATGATGTGCCGTCACGTCGATGACCCGATGCGGTCGGGCTGTGCAAGGTGTATGTAGTCATTTCTCACCATCTTTAAGTGCCTGCATCTAGTATATACCATTTGTTGAGCGAATGACATTCATCTGTGGCCGGTTGGCCGATACCCTCCCACCCCACGCCCAGATCTTACCAACTTTTTGATTGCCTTTGCCCGTAAGCTCAAAGTTGCGTGCGCCCTTGGGCTGTGAAGTAGCCAACTCATTCGACAATATAGCAGGCTTTCTTGAACACATGGCATACCCCCAGAAAACAGAGCGTGCGTGACACAGTTGTGCACTGTTTTCTGGCACATTTGCACTCATATTAACACAACGCCCAAGTGACCCAGCAATGGCCAGAATTCTTTCACATTTCGGAGACACCACGTCAAGTAATACATCAGTTTAAGCAGCATATCTACAGTGGTTAAAGCATGTTTATTCTGGCCACAGGATAAAATAAGTGAAACATTACCCTCAGCAATTCATTGACCATCTATATTCCTGCCGTCATGCTTCCATCCTTGCATGTGTTACGCGAAACGTACGTAGTACGTCGAGTGTACTCTGTTTGTCTCAAGGGAGGTACTCACGAAGAGACACAGCGTCCTCGATAGAACAAAGCTACAACAAGAGAAAAGTCAAGGGTTCAAGGTCAAGGATTCCTCAAGTCGACGAAGACTGAGGTCAAGGGAGACTTGAGAACATACAACGAACGTTGTATTGCGTAGATCAAGAATGAGGATAGGAAATACAGGCAGCTCGGTATAAGTACTCATTGGACTACTGTGGATGACTAATCTATAAAACATCGTCAAAGACAATAGAATGACCCAGTCACAAACGAGTCATGATGGTTGTTAGGGAAAACGTAAGCAGTGCAAGAGAACTGCTTAGAGGAGAAAGCTGTCCATAGATTAATAAGCCAGGCGTAAGTGCGTATCCCCTACCGGCAATAGGAAGAAGGAACGGCGTGAGGAGTGCATTCAGGGTAATGCAATGACGCTAACACCATCCTGGTTAAAGAGGAGAAGAAAGTCATCTCAACCTGGTGTTAGCATTCCAGGGAGTACGAACGTAGAGAAACGTAAAGAGATAAGGAAAACGGAGATGCACATATATTGGATCATAACAGCATGTCATAGGCGGTAGCACTGCTGAGTTCTCTTCAGCAGTCATTACAGCCTGTAAAGAGGCCGGATGGGTAACCTCTGGAAATAGGGGATCTCTGTGCAGCTGAGAAGGCATTCTCTCACTCGCCATTGTGCTTCCGCCCTCGTTTGTCAGCAGCAGGTGCAATAGCGGGGTTTCCAATGTATGCAGGGGATTCTCAGGAGCATCATCTTGGGCGACTTCTGAATACACGGGATTTTCAGAGAGCAGCGACTGTGGTTCGCCAGCGATTTGCTGGGATGCGGCGATGGCGAGGGGTTTGGCTGATGCGATTTTCACCTCCATAGGATTTGCTTCAGCAGGTGGGCTGGCCGGGAATTGGGAAAGCAGAGTTGAGGTTAAGGAAATGGGTGGACATGGCGCATCGCTTGAGGATCGCCGAGGTGACGGGGGGTCGGCTGTGTCTATTGGATCAGGTAAATTTGGATGTTGGGTTTGCTGTGAAGGTTCAGGGTTGGCCGGGGAAGGTACCAATGAAGCCCTTCATATGCTGGATTGTTAGCTGAAGAGGACGATGGGGGGCGAATGGATGATGCTGGGCTGGCGCATTGAATTCAAGGAGACTGGCAGGGAGAACGGATGGCCGCACTGATCTGTTTTTGCGAAGTCAAGGAGCTAGATGTTTCGGTCCTGAGTTGTGCTGAGGTCCTGGTGAAACTTTCAGCTATGCATGAAACACCTTGCATAGTGAACTCCAGCGACGGCTGAGTGTCATTCCGTGAGGCTGCTGGATCTGCTGCAAATGGCATGGTCTCGTTTTGGAGTTTACCGACGTTCGACAGGCAGTTTTCATGCTCTGGCGAGGTGTGAGCGGGCTGCGTCGCCTGTGGACATGTTTCTGTGGGTAGCTGTGAAACATGGCTCCTTGTAGCCTCCACAACGCCACAGAGGGACCCAACAGTCTGCTGCAAGACTTTGATTTCTTGCATTGTGGTTTTCTTAAATTCTTCCAACTTAAGTTCCAGAGCATCGTATTGAGCTTTGAGAGCTTCAAAATCGCCACAGGCGACAAGGGCCTCCCCATTGAGTTTGTAGGCAGGTCCAGCAGTCGGATATGTTTGAGATACTGCAGCGAGAGAGCAGCCTGAATTTTTTGGCTGAGCAGTGATGCTCGAGTTCGATTTGCTCCCAGACACATCCTTGTCTATTTAAGTGGTGGTCAGTGATCCATGACATAAAGAAAAGTGAACAGAGCACTGACTCTGTGAAGGGGGAGGTCTGTATACATGCGGCGTCCTCGGAATAGTGGATGGAGCAGGAGGGTCTTGGGAACCAATGTCAGCAGGAGGGGATAGAGGGCGGGCTTCACTGAATGGTCTGGACATTGCTTGCTTCTTGCATTTAGACGGAGAGGGTGAGGCGGCCTCAAGAGGTCGCCTGGAGGGTGCTCGAGATTCCGCTTTTCTTCCAATGTGCTGACCCGTTGAATGGTCGCACCCCTTCCTTCTGGTGCGACAGGTATGGCAAGCGCAGCCGGGGTTGGGGATGCATTCGAGCCCCGATGTGAGGCAGGTGGATGGTTTACCAGATCTTCATGAGACCACCTGAGAATCTTCTGCCACTCGGGCCAAATGCCATACGATGTGCCAAAATGCAAATCCAAGGCAATCAGCATGCCCAGAATGCGCGTCGCCATCTCGACCACGAAATCCACAATGACCTATTAGTTAAGTAGCGCTCGAATTCAACAATTTTACGCGAGCTCACCTGTTCGTCCTTCATGAGGTGCTTTGCCTCATTCCAATTGTCACTGCCACCCTTTGCGACCCATTCCTTGAAGATTTCCAGGATGCGCCTTTGGCAGCATTCAAGGACCTCGTTTGCAGACATTGTATCCCGATTGGCGGATTAAGTAGGCTTTGAGGTTATAGCGGTGGGCAAAGAAGAAAGTGACAAGAAAGTGGCGAGATGGACTTTTTCCCATGCGCATGTGCGCATACTGTATTTCCCACAGTTTGCTGGATTGCATAAAATGAGAACAATGAATGGCGGATCACTCAGAAGGTATTGTTCCTCAATCCATGGGCAGCTCCAGATTCCCCCAATAAGACCAAATTGGATACCCATAGTATGGCTTTTTGGGCAGGCACGTCAGGGTCATCACCTGGACTTCTGCCTTATATTTGCGATGATGGAGTCTGGACTGTAGTAGGCACATACCACAGATATGAGTAGCCGCAATACTTTTTGACGACTGAACTACTTTGTTGGCAGCAAAGTGATCAGAAGAACACATTGCAGGGCTGGAGCACAGCCGGCGACGAAGAAATACTCGTAGTAGCATGTAAAATTTGGCAGCAAAAGGAAAGAGGGGTGAAGAAAAGTCTACCGCAAACTGCGGCGTGCGTTTACTTTTGGTGGAATTGAAAGCAAGGCTGTTTATTTCGGGACGCGATTTAGCCAACTTTGACAGTGCCTGATGGAGCTGTCCGGGAACTTGTAGCACGCTCCTATTGAATGAAGTTGGATGTCACAAGTCAGGAATGCAAAGGACAGCAGAGGATTATGGGCGGTTAGGTTCCGAGGTGGCAAATTGGTGGATTACCTCTCTGAAAACTGCTGCAGGGGGGTAGACACTTAGCGAAACAACCTACAACAGCCCCTGCGAGACCATTACACCAGTGCAATCATTCACATTTGCTGTTATGTGGGCATTCCAATGGAGCATTTGCGTTGGGCGCCGCTCTCTATATTGCGCACGTGAGCTTGTGAGTGCGTATCGCCATCTCCTGGGAAGCAATAAATACCTGCATCTTTGCATTGCGCCATATACTATCCGTGGCATATCCCACGCATGCAAAAAATCCCGTTCTTCAGGATGGGTCAGGCCCTACCCCCACCATGCCCATGTGCCACCTGCATTCGCGCTTTGAAAGATTGTGCTTGCAACTGATCCATCCCACCGTTTACTCAGATTATATCGGCAGACATAATTGCGATAACGCGCATCTATCTACTGAAATATTTTCCGATTATATGTGCATGTGCTGGCGCCCATGGCATTGCACATCTTTACCCTCCATGCCCAAGCAATCTCCATCTCAATTTCCACCTTTTCTAGCTGTTTCTTATCTTCCTTCAATTGACAAACCAAGTCGCTCTCCATGTCATCAATCTCCTTTGTAGCCTTAGTGTGAAAGGGTGAAATGCTTGATGGCCACATTCTCTACATATATTGATCAAAATCTTTCAGAACCACAGATGAATCATCGGAAATATCTGAAAGTAGTCCTCTGACCAGCTTTGAAGGTCCCCCAACGTCCAATCAAACTCCCCCTGCAGTTCACCTGCCCACCAGGCCATATCAAATTCATCTACTCTATCACTATTCCAGCTCAGCAAGAATGTCGGAATGTTGTCAATGAGATGATACTTTCTCGGATCCATAGTCGTGATGTTTTCTTGCAGGATGGTCAGGTCTTTGATTGTCTCGAACAGCTCCTGGCAAGCTGGTGTTGGCATTGGAATGGAGATGTGCATTGCATATATCTGTTGGAGAATGTGCAAAAGGCGCTGAACATGCATAATGCATCATTGCACATTTGACATTTAGCCGGAGAACAGGAAACTCATGAATTCATGTTGGAGTCACTGGGGCCATGACTCCGGCCATCCTGCATATGGCTGCTTCTTCAAGTACAAAAAAGCCGCTTCGATTCTGCAGGCAGCAAAATACAGAACACAGTGAAAATCACTTTGTGGCAGTTGAGCCAGGGTCTTGTTGTGTATGCATGCAAGGGAGTCTGCTTTCATGAAGAGAGAAGAAAGGGGATTCCAGATATCAAAAAATATCTGTATTCGGAGTTTTCTTGCCTGCGGGAATATCTGAGGTGGGAGAATGTACTGAATCTAGATGTGGAGCGGTCGCTACCAGGATTAACAACCCTGCATTGTTCACATTTGGCCAAATCACCGCAAGTGGCATGCATCACATCCTGCATACTAAGGATGACGCAGGACAAGTGAGCCGTTCGCTAAAGATGGGTTAACTTGTCTACTTTGTAGTTTGAAAACAAACTTGATATCATGTCATTTGAGTAAGCATCCTTTATCCAACGTTGATCACCATTACTATGGTTACTTACTAGGCAGAAAATGATAAATCGCCACAGTAGGTCGGAGTTCGGCTCATGCGCAATGTCTTTTGATGCACGCAGCGATGCTCAACAATCATGCTCTCCACTGCACCTAATGGATCGACTCTCAGCCTACATGAGAACAAGGTTTCTCCACAAACACCACTCCAATCCCTGCGAGTCGCCATCCCGCATCCTGCCTCATATAACTATTCCAACAGATTTGGTTTGTGAGGTGGATCGTTTAGTTGATTCCCTCATTGAGGCAGCCGCAAATCCAGGTATGTCACAACATTTTGTGCAGAAATGCTCTGATGCTCTTCTTCCAAAGTGATCATCGCTGACTTTGACCCGCAACGATCAGCATGCCAGCGCAAGCATACCGCCATGGCAGAGGAACCAAATGAAGGACTAGAGAAAATGCCTGATGATTCGACTCAATATATAGAATGACCTGCAATGATAGTGAATGAGCGCGGCTATATATTAGCTTGGTATTTACCAATGGTACTCAGCCAGTCGTTCCAAGTAAGGGATGAACAAATCTCAACGAGATGCCAGCTAATGATGGAATAGGAATCGATATGGGACTCACTTTATTCCATAAGGGCTGCGTTACGGCGGAGCATCACCGATTCCCATGAGAGGCATCAATGGAGGACAAATCAAGGCCATTTTCGACCGGAGGCGGACTTGCGTGGCACCATCAATCTCTCACCTGCCTGGTTCCAGCAAGGTCAAAATGTGAGGAAATCCATTATGACATGTCCCGCAGCTTCTGATTCATCTTCAGATCAATTCAGAACAAATGGAAGTCAGCGCATTGCTGAAGCTTTCCAATGCAAATAGTGAGCCACGCTGTTGGATAAAGAAAATAAGCGGCGTGCAAGCTCTTTGCGCTGCGGCAATGAGTATTATGCACCCTGAGCTATATGAGTTGGCACATCAAGGCATGGAGCGCCTTTGGCAACAGGCACAGGAAAGCGACTGCCAGGATATGGCGGACATCCTCCGAACTTGGCTGTCCATATACAATACCCTTTCCATCATGGTCAACAGGCATTCCCCGCTGCATGCGGACCTCAATGGCCTCCCACAATGGTTCGACCTGCTGCTGACAATAGGCAATTACGCGGCACTTTGGTTTGAGATACTGCCATTATGGATGGCATTCCAATATCTCCCAGGAACTATGTTAGCATTTTCGGGATGTTTGTTGGAGCATAGGGTCAGGAATACAAGCAGGGATCGCGCTTGCCTTGCATGGTATCTGCAGGAGAAGGTTCACGAGGCACTGGGCATTCATTGATGCAACTTTGCAAACGTAAAAAATGGACTGCTGTAGCACATTAATTTTTCCAAGTCTCTCAATTTGAATGCTAATCCTGCATTTCCTGAAGTGAAATGTTGGGCACATGGCTATTCTTCGCCACTCATCAAGTCAACCCTTGCCTCTGGTCCTCCTTCGTGATGCGCAAAGCCAGATAGAAGGGCAATATGGCTACGACTCGCAATGCTTGTCAAATTCCACCAGTTTCCATTTTCGTTCGATCTATCGCGAAATGCAACTGCAAGCAGGCCCCCCACCCTTCCATCCACCTGAGGCCAGGGCGCACATCCCTCGTTGTTTTCCTGCAAATGCCGCTGGCATGGGCTTTGCCAAAGGGCATCATGCCGGCAATAAATTGGGGGGCACTGACCAACACATTTGCTACTAAAAGTGCCATACTGCCCATCATTCTGCATCCAATTAAAAATTCAAGCAATGCTCAGAAAATGGGTTTGCTCTTTTCAACCGCGATGGGGGATCCACACAACTTGAAAAGTCGACGGGCGGGATGATCTGCAATGATGCCTTCTGTTAACGGGATCCCCTACGGCCGATATTTCAGCAGGGCGGGGCTTCTGCATTTTTAGCTTAGTGCAGTTGGAGACACCAATTTAGAGATGGTAATGACAGGAAAGGATCTTGAGAAATTTAAGGCTACTCACTAACTACGATATTCAGGGCAATCTATCAGCGCATTTGTTGCAAATTGCATGAATTGGCATAGCCGCACTGATCAACCGCAAGTCCTTCAAGACAATCCTGGCTCAAACTCCACACCAGAGAAGCCTGATCCCCTTGCGCCTGTCGATCTTGATGCTCCAGAATGCAGCTCGAAAATGCGACCAGTGTTCCAGGGGCACATTCGAGTGCTGTTTGCATTGTGGGTATTTCTAAATAATGCTGGTCGTAATTACCCACTGTTAAAAGTAGATCAAACCACTGTGGCAAGCCATTCTGCTCCATATGGAATGGCATATACCTATTCACAATGGCGGACAACATGTGATATATGGATGGCCAGAGGCGAAGCACGTTTTGCATGTCTTGATCATTTTCCTCTTGAGCCTGCTTCCAAAATTTTGCCAAGGCACCACGTCCGACTGCATATGCCTCAGGGTGCATGATGTGTAAAGCCGCGCCCAGCAGAGCCTGAACATCCGCCACTTGCACCATCCATTGGTTCATCTCCTTGTCTGCCCCTTTCACATCCCACAGTTGGAAGGCGTCCATAGATCCCGGCAGTATCTGGGAAGCATTTCGAGGCATTATCCTGCAGGCGGGCTGATTGACTCACGCATTTATCATATTTAGCGTGCATAGGCGATAATCGGGTTGCCCCCTTTAAATCCAAACCAGGTCTAAAGCTCCCTTGGTCGGTACGCCATCTGTGGGTGCTGGATGTGGGGGTGATGCTTTGCTGCAGAGGTACAGCAATAGCATAAAGACTATCCCACACTTTTTGCTGAAGAGGGCGGGGTACTCAGTTCATTTTCCTGTTCTAACAAGAGTGGTTTTACCTGATATGCTTTACTCAATGTGCCCGGCAAGTACCAAGCAATAATGAAGTTCTCTTTCCCGACGATCATCACAGGATGCCATCTCAGTCGGTAGATGTGCTCCTCAGTTTCTTCCAAGTCCATGTGGACCCCATCGACTCTATCTGTATTTGACAATCTCTATGTGGCTTGCTCCATTTCAAATTCAGAGCTTTGCACTGCGACGTCCTGTCAGTAAATTTCCACAACTCGGACCAAGTTGAATGATATCACCATACATGGATGTAGTCGAGCCTCATAGAGGCAATCAACAGCACGGTCTGCCTCACAAACCAGGTCTGTTGGGACGGTGATATGGGAAAGCACAAGAGATGCAGATTGGGGGCGGCGTGAGTATTTGCGAAGGAATTTGCTGCTCATATAACTTGCCAGATGATCCAAGAGTTCAAGATGGAGGCATGAATACACTTCTTTCATTCTGGGAGGGAATTGTGATGGCTCAATAGGGCTCTGTGGTGTTTTTTTCAACCAGATTGATTCAACAGTTCGCTTCTCACGGGATGGCGGAGTTTTGGTCGCGGGCAAATTGAGCAATGGAGCTGTAAGCATGGCGTTGCAAGCTCCCAAAAGATCAGCGCAAGTTCACACTTGCGTGCACGAAATTTCTCGGACTCTTGCGTGCGATGCATGGTGAGCTGTGCACGATTTAATGACAAGTCATATTTTGCATGAACTTTGATACATATATCTATGAATGTGCTAGACAAATCATAATCTCACTCATAGAGCAATATAGCTATTCGACAAGAAAACAATGTCGGGATGGCAGTGCGGTCATGGGGTAGGTGGAGACAACGATGATGCCAGGGATGGAAAGAGTGAGCAGGATGATGAGGACATGTCTGGGGTAGTAGGGGGAGTTGTGTAGGCAAATCGTACAATAGTGATGGGCGGGCGCTCGCCGGTGTAGTGACAGTTGGCGGTGGGAGGTAGCATTGACTTCTTCGTGGAGGATAGCACGCAACTAGGGCACGACGATGAACCTGGTTGGAGTAGTGTCATAGCAGATGACCATTGATGTGAACGTAATTTAAATGACCCGATGATGCCCGGGTAAACGGAGATCGAGCCTTGAGGTGCTGATGAAATACAAGAGTGGCAAAGGTGACAGATGGGCGAAGCTTGGTTTTGTAAAAAGCATAGACAATGAAGTGGGGCAGCTTCACGGTAGAACTGCAGGAAGAGAGGACTCAGAGATACTCCTGAAATGCGCACAGATGTTTGATGAACGGGTGCATACCTGGGATGTTTGCTCGTGCCAGGAAAAAGAGTCCTGACAATTTGAACTGGGCTGTTTGGAGGCGGTGCGGTAAACATTGCTTGAGGGATGAGTTGAAAATGAATTCGTACCTGTCTGCTAAGCTGGGTGGCTCACCTGAGGATAAGCAACGCAGAGGTGGGAAGCAGACCTGTATGGTAAGGGGTGACTGGCTTGGACGCATGAAGCCTAGCGTTATGGAGGCAATGTTGGAATCCCAGGTCACATGATCCCACCACATGCTTCTCTTCTCAAGATAAGATAGCAGTAACACGTCTCAGCTCTCTTTCTCTGACTCCCCCGTCTATGTTCCCGCCCCCTGCTGTTCTTGACAGGTATCCACATCGCCACATGAACAGACATTTTATATGGGTGCGCCTGCAGCAGCAGGTTTGGGGCTGTTACTGACCTCGGGAGTCTATACCCCACCTTTGATGATGTCATCGTCAGCAAGCATTTCATAACCAGCTATAATTTATGCCAGCATCAGATCCTCGTGTTGAAAAGTCGTATGCCAGAAACACAACTTGTGGATGAGGCATGATGAACGATGGCAGATGTTATTCGCGATAGCGGATGAAGAGAGAGATACAGGGCGACGCGACTACGATAAAGTATGTATTAGGTAAGTGTACCGTAGCAAATGATTTACTCCAACACCTCAGCCTCGTAACAGTCAACCCAGGAGATAGCTCTATTAGTCCTTTGTAGTATATCGCATCCTTACTAATAATTGTTTAAAACACATTTCCAAATTCCTGAAAACTCACACACACAACCTCTTCACCTGCATTGCACATACTCAACCATTCATCGGTGCGCACAATTATCACACATGGCGTGTGGACACACGTGCTAAATTGCACAGATCTTCTTAGTCTTCAGAGTGCCATGGCATGATGTTCATATGTTCACACAGTCCACAGCCAAATGATTCTTTTACAAATTGCATGAATTACTCAAGTATTTACATAAGCACTCAAGAGATGTTGTTTTTTATTGAAGCCTCTGCTAGTGTTGCTATGGGCGGTAAGGATGAATTTCTCACCGTTTGCAGCAAAAAGGATGTTGAGTGGTCTGGCGGCGATGAAGATGGGAAAAAAAGAGGAATAGTCGACGGCTCTGAAGAGGACCTGTGGCATTGCAGAATTTGGAGACTGTCTGATAGCCCAGCTGGGTCGCACGTTGAGACCAGAGATTCTATGGGTAACTTGAGGCTCTCGAACTCAATCTCCATTTTCCTTCTGATATCATCCAGCTCCATCTGGCTTGCGATTTGATGCTCCTGAAGCACCACAAATTCTCCCTTGAGGTGCAGGTACCATTGATTCCATTGTTCTTGGTCAGTGGTGGAGGTGTCCCTTTCACATAATGGGGAGGTGGGTAAAGGTGCGAGCATCGGGGAGGGAGCTCCAAAAACATGCTGCAGCAGCTCGAGCAGAGCGGACGGGGGGCCGCTTTGGGGCACAGGGCAGATGGATGACGGAGCCAAAGTTTGAGGGAATTCAAGAGGCTTGGGAGATGTCGCTGGTGAACGTACGCGCATCATTGCATTCCATGACTTCGGAGGCCGAGGCAAGGGGTTGTTTGGCATCACAGGATGTGACAGGCAGT
>JBBPOF010000195.1:0-36053 GCA_038091315.1 Porphyrellus cyaneotinctus | reverse complement strand
CAAAAAATCCAGGAGCGTTTCACCTTCAACATCTTTGTCCGCACCCGACAGCCCTTGAGATGCCTTGTGTTTTGCGATCGCATCCTTCAAGATTGGTTCTAGGAACGCATCAATAACCTTCATTGGCTCCTGTATAGGGTCCCGAAAGATTTCCCAAAGTGGCCATGACCTTCCGACCAGGCTGCGCTTCGCCACGGCATTCTGAGCGGCGGTGAATGCAGCTGCAAAGTCCAAGGCCACGTTGGAGCCCAAGTCTTTTTGCGTTACCTCACTTCTGGAAAAGTGATAAGGATATGATAATCCAGCAGCCAGCGTGTCTACGCAGTGCCCAAACAAGAATTCCGATGCAGAATCAAGGGTGAAACGGGACATGACATCCTAATGGGAAATCAGATCAACAACCAGGAAGATCCAAGGTTTGTGCAAAAGCACGTACTTGAAAGTCTACGGCGAGGCCAACACGGAACCGATCTTTCATCAGCGAAATTGTAGTCTCTGCATGGCGATCGAATATGTCAAAGTGACTAATTTTATCAATGCTGAAGAATGGGCGGGCCATGGTGCGATGGAACCTAATAAAGTGTTGGCAAATGGTACTTAGAATTGACAGATTTTACTCACTTCCATGTGTCGCCTATGTTGCTCATCAGAGAACAAGTTCAACAGCGGAGAAAGTGAAACTCACCATCGGAGTTAAAAACACCAGTTCCCAGCAAGGTATCGGCCATTTTCTTAAGTTTGTCGCCTGTGGAAAAGATTACACCAGACCCAAGACAATGGTGCTGGAGGTAGTAGTCCGTACCTTTGACATAGTTCTTGAAATCGGTGGCCAAAATAGTCTGGCAGCCGAACGATGAGAAGACTCGATATATTGTACACTCAAAAGCTCACCTTTATGTCCCGGGGTTCAGTTGTGAGGATGAGATCCTCCCAAAAAAATCTCAGGTTCACCACCGGCCCGTGAAGCTGCATTTGCTCCACCATGCCCATGCCTAATAGCTGTCCTTTGTCAGTGCCCATCACGATGCAGCTAGGATTGCAACGACCTATGTAGTCCGTTTCCTTCTTACCGACCCAGTCAAGCATCACGTCCACATTTCCAGGCAAGTACCCCTGAATTCGAGGTATCAATCTTGATCCAGACGCCGCCGCCCTACGATGTAGCGAAACTTCGATGGAAATGATGTACGCGCCTAGAACGGAAAGAAAGGTAGCAGCCAGGAGGGCGATCGATCCTTCGACAGACAGGGATATCCCCAAATAAGCCAGGAATTTCTCCAGAAGCAGGAATAAGCCGAAGATGGGGAAAACGGCCGAGACTGTCAACCGGACTATGTAGCGCATGCCTGGCGTGAGTTCCATTGCGATCTTTGTCTGCAAGACTCTAGCACGACACGAAAGCGCCGATGTGAGTGGTCGGCAATTCAACATAGACCGTGGTCGAAACCCACGCACTGGTTTGGCGGCTCATGTTCCTGACCGGCCAAATCCCTGACTTTCTGAAGTTCCTGATTCTCGTGCTCGCCTCCAGCCACAACTCGGTCGCACAAGAGACCCTGAATGCCGTCTGAATTCCGAGACAAACGTCTAAGATTGCCATTACGTCCGTACATCGAATAAGACAACAAGATACAATCTTGCATGGTCGGAGAGAAACTAGTAAACTGCGTATAGTATGTACAATAAATATAAACAAGAAGCAGCCCCCAGGACCCGTCCAAAGCATTGCGAATTCGTCATCAACTCATGCATTGTCGTCTAATGATGCTCCTTTTGCGCCTCGTTGCTTTGTTTCCACTGCCTCGTGATCAAGGCAAGGCACGCATAGGTGTGGCGCCATAGTGGCTTGCACGGCGGTCCCATCGCCCGTGCATAGGATCACGGAATGCCTTGTTTGCAAACGCGAACAGGAGGGAGGTCGCAAACAATGCAAACACAATGATCCAGCAAACCCAAGCGAGGGCGAGCAGTGCCGTGAGTTCGCGGCACTGCCAGTGGAACCAGCACGAGGAGAGATTTCCCCAGATAACATCGACAGCTGGGGGGTTGCTAGTGCGCTATAGATCGAATGAACATTGGCAAAGACGGTAGTTAGAATATGAAGGTGACATACCGTAGCAACAGCAGCACCAACGAGCCAGAGGAGGAAGAAGACAAACAGACCGATGATCTCCGCTGCAAAGGAGCTGAAGAAACGGTGTTCGAGCCTGCTGTGGATCGTACGGGCACTATCCGACGGTGAGTTGATAGATCGGGTGCCACAGACAAAACCGGTCTTACACGAATGCTGCCCACAAGACCGTAAGGATACTCGTCACCAAGAGTTCAATAACCACCGGGTCTTATTCGGAACGAGTTGCAGTCAGTGAGGTAGAAAGACTTGGTGAGACCAGAGTCGTACCATAGAACTGAATTCCACGATTTGTTGGATCGGATGGCGGTAAGTGAGTAGTGTATTGTATTCTCACCGCACACAACACCAACGTGGCAATTGCGAAGAGAAACTAGGGCCAAAGTGAGTACAGGACATTGAGCAGACGAAGGACTAGCATACGAGGATGCAATACAACACGAAGCGTGCGGTGTGGATCTTGGTCGTCATTGGAGTAGGAAGAATGGGATGAGAATTCGACGAGGAGTCGTGAGATGAGCATTATATGTGGCAAGACACGAGGCAGTTGTGCGTCATGAAATGAATGGAAGGCCGCTCCGATTCGTTACGGACCGATAACAAGAGACATACACGTGGACAATGTGTACAATTTTGTACATACCTGTGACTTGGCCTTGCGCGCCCATGACCACTGTCTGCCGTCAATATCGTCACAAGCCGTCAATGTAGAGCACTTGCTCGCATGCCGCATAGCAAGCCGAGCCCCTTGTGACCAAATGCTGTGCTATCGGTCTCGAATGGAAGGCATGGAAGCACGTCAGACGCCTCGAGGCAAGCCTCGTTTGTGGCGGGACTCCGCCGCATGTAATGTGATGCTTAGTCGCGTGTACCAAAGTTAGCAATGGGGTGACGTCCACTGTACCCCACGTGCGAAACAGAATGCGACAACAGCTTTTCTTGGCACCCAGTTGGAGCTGAAAAACGAGGTGGGCCAGCTAAGGAGTAGACTTGTGAATTTTCATGGCAAGGAGGTTTCCTGCATAGTATCACTGTATCAAGGGCAGTGCATGAAAAGGAGCGATAGAGCGATTGCGCTAGGGGAAATAAATGAAATTCTACCGGTCCAAATGATCGGTGTGACGAGTGTTCAATGAGCACAGTCCATGATGACGTAGGCTGCCTCCGAGAGTGACCATGCGGCTGCGATCCCTGGTCACAGCCAGGGCACAGCTCGATAAGTGGATAATCGGACATACACGCTGACTGGGCGACTTTTAGTAACGTGGTCAGCCCGGGCCCCGAATCATCGGCGGATGACCTGCGGAAGTTGTTGTTCGCTGACCAGCATGCGATTTGACAATCCAAGTTACATATGTCACCGGCTTGAAAAAGAGAACTGGTGATTTGGGATTAGGGCGTTACCTCGTTACCTCGTAGTGGGGCTCAACAGTCTTGGCGCTGCCAATGTTTTTCTGAAGCTGTCCAGGCTCTTGGCAAGTTCAGGATCTCCCACGTCACCTCGTTTGCCTATGCACAACCAACGCGCGCTACCGTGTTAATACTGTCTTTTCGCCACCGACAACAAAAACTCTGGACTCAAGTTTGTCGTAAGTCATTCAAAACATGCCAGTGTGAAGCTCGGAAACTCAACTTGTGACGTGTCACTTTCAGCACCTTAGGAACCGACCCATCTTCCGGCTGGCGATTCCGCGTCCTTCAAAGGGTGTAACGCCGTCTGCTATATATTGTTATTCACCACAGAGTTGCCTTGTACACGAATTAGCTGCAAAGAGTCGTACGCTCAGCCAATCTTTTCGTCTCGCCTTCTCGACACCTTGAAAGATGCCTTCGGTCTGGCAGCGACATCCTCGATACTTCATCTCCGTAGCGATGATTCTTTTCACAACAGTATACCTCCTTAATTCCTATCGATCTCCGCTGCAGCCCGAATTATACGAAGTTCCAGTACGAGACAACGATCTACCCGCCCGCCTCGAGCGAGCTGAGCGGGTCTATTCGAAAATGGTTGCGGACCGCAAAGAGATGATTCGGACATTTGGCCCAACTCCTCGGGACATTTCCATGTGCGTCGACCACGTTGCCTCCTATTCCGACCTCAACGTATTCCTTTCAGGTTTCCAGAAGACCAGGAACCATGGCCACCATACACTGTTTGTGAGTTAGTTTACCATTCCCCTAAACCATCGGCTTACCAAGTTCTCAACCAGGGAGCTTCTTCCCTTCGTCATTTCAGTGCCCACATGAAATGGAACGCGTTGGCTCACTGGGAGATGGTGGCAAGTGGACCTGTGGCCTTTCTCGACTTCAGCACAAGTCAGATTGTCTAATATACACATTCGGTGCGTTCCATGCCGTTTTTCTCAGTTTTCCTTCTGGAATGAGGATATCGAACAGGCATGAATTACGAGACGTCGTTTGAAGCCGAAGTCCTTGAGCGTACTCGCCATTGCGAAGTTTGGGGCTACGACTATCGCTCCAACTCACTCGGCAGCATCAAACCCGACCATCGCGCTCACTTTCACCCATGGGGCCTGGCGAACGTCGATGCTCATGATGAAATCCATGAACACAAATTGTATACCCTTAAGACACTCCTTGACATGAATAGTGAGTTTTGTTTGCCATCATCCTGTTGCATGAAAATAATTCCTTTGATAGAACATCGATACATTGACATACTCAAGATAGATGTTGAGGGATGGGAGTTCGAGGTGCTCTCGCAAATACTACAGCCTTACATCGCATCCGGAGAGCCAGCCCCATTTGGTCAACTCCTCATCGAGATTCATATATGGGATAAGAAGTTCGAGGACTTTTTGTCATGGTGGGAAATGTTGGAGTCTACGGGACTGCGGCCCTTTATGTCGGAGGTTTGTGTCAGTTTATTTGCCAATAGATCGCGCTCATCTTGTGCAGGTCAATCTGGTGTACCAGAACTACAACAGGGGCAAGGATACGGCCCTGGTAGAGGTACGTCCTTCACAATTCTCGATTGTTTTTGTTCCAAGTCTTGACCGCCTTTCAGTTCTCTTTCATCAATGTCAAAGGCAGCAACATCTTCATTGCAGATCCTCCATCTACAGTCCCAGACGCGCCGATAATATAAACGTGGTCTTGGTGCTCGGTTTTAGTATCGTTCTGTATGCGTAGCGAAAAATGCGAACCATGGGCCGGGCGAAAGATGGATTTGGACTACATGCATTTATTTACACGGGATTGAACTTTGCATAGTGCAGTACTGCTCAGACTATTTATCATTCTCTCCTAGTATGTGTTTGTCGCTGTTTGAAAACCAAAGACGCTTGCAACTGCCATGAGCTTCAAGAGCTTGGTAGCAGACCAACTGTCATCAAATCTTCAGGCAGTATATTTAAGAATTCTTTCCACCGCTGATTCACCATATCTGCTGGGTGCAAGATAACAAGGGAGCAATAAATAGGAGTTACCTCCCTTGAACCTACCTACCATCCAAACTTGGTAGGTATTCATTGAATCATTCAAGCATTTCTCCCAGATTTGAAACCGTCAATCCGAAGTGTGAAACTGGGCAGCACATTAGGGGCACGCAGTGTCCAAGACACTTCCCAACATTGATCACACCCTGGGCCAGAAGTCATTACAGATTTCGTCTTCACATTGAACCAGCACATGCCCTTAGCATCGCAACGAGAAGACTGCTCAAGACTAGTTTTCTACCAAGCACGCGCATATATAAAATTCAAAATTCCAATCGGCAAAGTGTGAAACGAATCGGCATGACATCACCTGGTCTCAGTCCCAACCCGTGCCAAATACCAACCAGCCGCCTTGAGCAGAGACCGCCACCTGTTCTCTCTCTGACGATAATTTCGTTCGACTCTCTGGCCATCGTCCTCTGCGCATCGATATGACCTCTGAACGTGCACCGCCTACGATCCCGGTTGTCCAAACCGGAACTCCCCCTATGGAATGGACAGAATTCATACTGTCCAGTCCCGAGAAGGACACCCCCGCTGCGTCCTCAGAGATTAAAAGGACGGCAGGAAACGCCGAGAAGACAGAAGGAACGTTATGGGAGAACTTTCGGGTTCCAGGGGGGCTCGAGAGTCTGGAAGCCCAGCCAAGTGAGGAATCGAAGCCGACCACGACTACAAAGGAACAACCATCCACTGGCCCGACCGTCATGCAGACCGCCAAACAATACATGCCTGAGCAGGTAGGAAAGGCGGTCGACTACGCTACTCAGACGGCCGCCGCCGCCGCTTCTTACCTTCCCGATACTCGGGGCATCAAGGAGACCGTGTCCTCGTATCTGCGTAAGTGATCCCCTTCTGTGGCATGGGTACGAGCTGATAGTAGTTAGCCGCTGGGGAGCGTCGGGAGGAATCGCATTTCTCCTTGCCCAGCACCGAGCTGAGGGGTGCTCAACCGGCAGAGCACGTTAGCGGCGTTGGTTCATTGCCGGGGAATCTCTCCGAGTCTAGCGTTGCCCTTTTACCTGATGAACGTCAAGAGAGGGCTCAGGAACCTCGGCCCGTCACCCCTCGACAGAGGAGGAACACGATCAAGCCGTCCACCGAAGGTGGAGATGACGAGGTACGTTATAGAGTTCGTCGTTTGGCTTGGCATTCCTACATGTACATGGACCCCGCGTTCTTTTCCCGAACTTCCTTGTGGAGATCGGTCTCGTTTGCAATATTCCTTGGTCATCCGAGAGCGTCCTATAGCCTTTCTCGTTCAAACTGGGTTGGGCCAGATTCATGGTTTGGAAAAAGAGACGCATATATGGCGAGTTGTTGCAGTATGGAAACGTCATACGCTCCGCATGCATGATTTCCATCAACACTCACCTTTTATATGCCCGTTTCTATGATACCCTCACGTTCGCGATCAGAACCATTGATTATTTTCCATGCACACAGCCTCGAGAGTCCGAGAAAGAAGAAGCGAAAACTCGTGAAACTGCGTTATCTCAGGACGAGCCGGCTGCTTCCCAATCGTCGGACCTTGCGCCTAAGAGCGTGGAAGAGAGAGCGGTGGGATCCACTGAAAGCGACACAGCAGCTACTTCTGTCCCTGAAGTCGATACGCAGACGGAAACTGCTGAGACGAAAAACGAGCAAGTCCCAAGCGAACAAGGGGAGGCGGGTGTCGCTCCTGTTGTCGGTATGGTGGGAACGGCACCGGAGGCTCAACAAGTGGGTCAAAAAGGTTCGTTCAATTCCCAGGCTATGAGGTTATGACTGAGTAGACTGCCAATCGGGGTAGGGGAAGAAGTCGAAGGACCTATTATTTCTTCAGAGAACCACCCTCAGGACAAGGGCCTGTTGCCGGATTCCCAGGAAGAAGGGAACAAAGGAGGGACGCAAACTGCCAAGAAGGTTGAACCGGGCTACGGTGAGGGATATCATCCTGCACAGTTGCACCCGCCACCTCCAGGGGCTAGCGTTGCCGAGTACAAATCCTCGCATGGCGCTCAGGAAGAAGGAGAAGAAGTAAAAGGTTCGCCAACGAAGACGGCTGTGAGTGCTGAGAAGAAGCCTGGATTCATGACGATGGTCAAGGGGGAAATGAAGATTCTTGCAGGAAAGATGAGCGGAGACGAACATCAAGTCGAAGAGGGCAAAAAAATTGTCCACGGGGATGCGTGAACGTCAGTGTCTTGGGCAGTGTAATGAGTATTGTATACTAGGGTCAGGGTCCTTCACCACGCTCAATGTATTGTACGAAACCGCCTGTTGTATTACTGTAGTTCCGCGTTGTTGCGTCGCGATTAGTAGTTGTAGCTTCACCTGTCATCATAGTACATAGAGCGAAGTGACTCAACTTGTTAAAAGCTACCATACTCGGTTTCAGTTTCCGACGAATCCCCAAACACTTTGGCCTCCGATAGTACTCGCCACTTGCTAGCTTGGGAAACCCCCTAGACCCCCATTATAAAGAGTCTAAAGACCTTTCGTTTGACCACTTGGTCTCACTGACGGAAAAATTGACGCTGATTTGCTTCGAGGTCTGACAAGGACCATCAAATGAGCAAGCAAATATCTGAAGTTATTAAATTTACCTCTGGTGGACCAACCGGATGTTCATCATTGACTGGGAAGTGACTTTATCCATCGTGTACCGGTGTCAGCTACTAGCTAACTAACTACAACTAGTAACTTATTCACTGAGCTCTTGTGAAATATGACGACCAAGCTTTCAGAAGACCGCGGAATGTATTTTTTCTTTCTTTGCAAAGAGATATGCGACCAATGATTGATTTCATGGTCTGTGATCTCTGAGTGTCGAACGTCCAGTGGTATCTACCAAATTGAAACACTCACATCTTTTATTTTCACTGATGGAAGGAGATTAGTCTCGGATCCAGCCGTTTTCGGAACTACCCGCTTGCTGGAACCCGGGGCACATGCATGCAGCCAAAGGCAGCTGAGAAAGTTCATGCTCCTTCCTAGACTTCAACCATTCCCCTCGTTCTATCGTTGCTAGTACCCTGAATAAGGATATGGGTGGTGTGGGAGCTGTGAGTTTTCTAGTTCGTATGTGCATCATTTCTCCTCAGCATGGTTTAATCACCATCAATGCAACACGTCTGTCTTTTGATAAATATTTCATCGTCCAGGATGCCAGTGCACCCACATTGCCTAGGGTAAGCTCTGAGATATGCTTGGCATTCCTTGCTGTCAGATTGACTTTCTCGATACAACAGGAAAACCCATGATACCCCCAATGATCTTATTTGAGTGGAACATTAATCATTACAGAATGCGTGATTCGGACCAAGTTGCAGTCCATATGGTATGTGAATTCTCAACTTGGCACACCGCATGAGTTTTTGACTAGGGTTAGGGTGGGCAGGAATAACTCCACCATGCGCCCTTCCTGCGACAGGATGGAAACGAGACTATCTGCCGTGAAGTCCCTCATGTGCCGACGAACCTCTTTCCGCGTTCGATTTCAGGAAGAACGGATCCAAGCTCTCCATTCTCCGTAGTTTAGGTTCAGTGATGGCGTTAGAATGGCTAGCCAGAGACCATTCAGTATTCCACCGAGCACGACCAACTGACGGGCGTCCATTCCATGGGACTTTCCGAGTCGATGGGGAACATATCAAACGGACAATGAGGTATCAAACGACTGCATCACACGATGGGATAACCAATTTGATCGTCAACTCACAATTCTTGCGGTAGATATCTCCAAACGCCAACTTCTGCTGGAAAACTGCGATCGAACAACAGAATGTCCTAATCATTGAGCTGGCCGCCAGCACGTCGGGATCAATGTTTTCCACCTTGGAAGCTGCGGACGTCTGGATCACTCATGTGTGTATCCGCAGCAAGACAAATGGGCTAGCTGCGGTACGACCTGCCGTCTACTATTGGGTTCACGAATGCGGGCTTACCATTACTAGGTTGCTTCCACTTTGCGAGAAAGAAACGGATGGTGTGGATGAGCCACAAGTCACACATGAGCGCTCTGACGGTGTCCATCAGAACAGTCCCCCGGTTTCTAGCATTTGAGTTGAGCCAGCCTTAGGAAGTCAGAAAACTTTGATACGCCCAGTGCTTCTGTGCCAATTTGTCTATCCCAAGGAACGGCGATGCGCGCCGGGAGGGATCAATACGGCTAACACCGGGACGGAGAGGCTTGCCTAAACTAGTGTCAGTTTCAAATTGCCCATCCGACCGCATCGTGTCGTTCCAATTCCAATACCACACTGTGAGCACCTCTCCTTTCTGGCTTCACGACGAGCCGGCGGGAGTGAAACACCGTGATCCATCTGTGGCCCAGTTACATCGCCCCAGCACGATGTCCGCTTTCAGAACCAGGCGGCATCAGGGACTCACCTCCCACCCTGGGAATCATGTCAGACAAAAAGATAGGAACAAAGATCGAGCAACGATGGTAGTCATGTATAGCACCTTTCCCTCGGGTTCGAGTTCACCGCTCTGCTGACCTAGACATGGCGTTACTTCCCGATGCGACACGGCGACACACAAAATTGAGAATTTTGATTGGTAGCAGTCTAGTGCCACAGTCCGCCCTGGAAGGAGCTCCATGGGGTAAAGCTGATATCCCAAGGATGGTATACCGTTGCGAACATGCACGCGCAACACTGTGACAATCAGTGCCAGCTCGTCGGATGGCATGATCTGGTTGTCGATCGGAACCACAGCTACAACTAGTACGTCCCATAACTCGTCAGGAGGTGAACTCGGCTCTCAGAACTAATCATCACCAATACAGCGACTTTCGTCGACTCACGCGTGAGGTGTATATGGCCGATCAATGGAATGCTGTAAATAATAACGCCTGGAAGCATGCCTCCCCAAATTGGGCTGTTGTCGGCCTATTGGCAAGTTGTCAGATGTGACATTGCGCAGTTTACTAACTGTTAGAAAGTCGCTTCACCACCGCGAGTTTGAAGCCTAACGGCTGTCTTCCTGAGCCCCGAATACAAAACAACAATGAAATTGCCGGTCAATACAAAAGTATCTGTACAATCGTAGGTAGTGGGAGGTCAAAAACGTGGAAACAACAATCTAATCAAGCTAAAAGGATATCATAATGATATTAAGGATACACAGTGTTTAAACAATCACGGTCATAATACCACGCGGAAGCTGCTCAAGACTCGTCTGTCCTCGGCGGACAGTGGAGTATAGTTACTTGGAGAAGGGTAGTTTAGACAAACGGGGAGACCGCTCGAGGAAAGGTCGTGTGCGTGTGGACTAGTAAGAGCAGCTATACCAGGCAAAGTTATGCCATGAGAAGGTCGCGGTGTAGTAGACTGTGTGGTTGGCAAGTGAGGATGCCGAGGCAGTGGGGACAGGGAGATCGATGGAGATGACGAGACAGAAGACATGGGCAATGGCGGAGCTTCGTGGGACATTGAACATTGCGAGTAATGGACTAAATTTGGTTGGGCAGGATATTCGGTTAAAGCGTAACATTCTGGTGAGTCCGTCACAGAATTGCGATCAATTCGCACTCCATTTGATTTACTAGACACAAAGATTCCCTCTGGCACACGCAGGCTACGAAGGTAATCATAGCTTTCAATGACGGGCAGTCGCAGGTAGTCGTCCCCCTGGGAAAATAAAAAATAAAAATAGATGAGATGCGATACCGCGAACGAATCATCGGGAAGGCATTTCAGCTAACCGTGAAGTAGGCCACCACATGCCATTTACGCGGATGGTTTGATCCGGGAAGATATATCAGTGCTGAGTATGTTTGTTTCGTGAGTCCGTTCGGGCGGTTCGGGCGATCTTTTCGCCTATTGGATGGGGGTGCCACTGTGAGGGGATCAGCCGCCCGCCGGGCTCTGGCCTCCAAGTAAGCATAGTCCTTGATTATGCTTCACAATACAGTTACCTCAGAGCTGCCTTGGCAACCTTTTCCTCTTGACTGAGGTCCATTTTCTCTTCGTAGAATAGATAGTCACCACGCATCCGACTTTGCGACCTAGTGAACACTGAGGAGTCGATCAAGAGAAAGTACGACGGAAAGAATGCTGACCATCTTCTGCCGTCAGTCCAGCGCAATAGGCCGCCATCGTTCTCCGCTTCTTCCCAGACGAAGACATTTCCCGAAACCAGCCTTTCGCGCTCGCTGGCGCTCAACCGGCGCCTAATCAGCGGGAGCATGTTGAGCCTGACGGCCTCCAAGACGACATGAGCGTCTTTTGCATCACGAACGTCTAGCCTAATGAATGAGAGAGGTTCGCTCATAGTTATAGTGTTCGCGTACGGAGAGCGGGATGAGTAGGGGGTCCGGTGTGAATGATGCTTGGGGGCATCTTGACGAAAAGGAGATGCGAGGTCAAAGAGTCACTTCACGTTGATCGCACTTTTATATGCGTTGAAGAATTGCGGGGCATGTAATGGTATGACAAGAATTACCGACCAATGTAATAGACATGGATCGAAATTCTGGAGAGGCAAAAATGAGATCGGTGATCCCCTGACGATGAATTTGAGTAAAGAGCAGCAACAAAAACCGAGGCACTGCGGCTACGTCTGCAGTTTCCGGCTTGTCCTATATTTAGAGCAATGAAGACGGAGATCTTGCAAGCCTGGATAAAAGAAGCGTGACATGGGACAAACCCTGTTTTGATGACTACCCAGGCACCGGCCACAACCTGCAATGAAACTAGCAGAGGGCCATGTGCTCATGGGAACATCGTAAATAGCTGGAGAAGGTTAGCCGAAAAAAGAGAGATGGATAATGCGGTGAAGACTCTTTCTCACAGTGTACACTAGAACAGGTTTTCAGACAAAACTTCGTAAGACTTCGGATGATTACTTTTTCCGTATGGTGAGGAGTTTGCCAGCAGGCTCTGCGCACCGCTGGTTGATTAGCTCTCGAACAGAGTAGAGCACGAGGCTTAAATCGCCTGCTTTGTACCAGTTGCTTCCGCAGCCGCGAGCACCATCCGCAGGTGTGACAGTCTCTTGATAACGAAGTCAGAATGTAAGCTATTGCCCTCCAGTTGAAACTAGGAGATGTTCACATCGACACTGCACTCAGGAACAACCTTAGGTCATCATTAATCTTTGTTGTCAAAGACTCGAAGGTCCGACTGCAAGGCATCACGATCCTGTACCGGCGGAGCCTGGGGCACTTCCGAGCCCTGTTTGCATCAATAGCTGTTTCATCATTTCTTCTGCGGTGGTCGGCTTTCATCTATCCAACCTAGGGACAATATTAATGTGAGCCCGCAAAGTCCTTGATAAGACACATGTTGACACGGTGTCTTACTGCTTATCACGGTTTAAAGATTGACGCACCGCTTCCTGTCGTGATGGAACGAATGGGTATACATACCATATGCTCTTTGTGCGGGGATCACCACATCAAACTTTCGCTGAGGTCGTGAACGTCAGTTCGAAATGAGCCACAGCGACTCACGTGCCAGTGGTTGGTGAGGTCTCCGACAGAATCTTGGACGCAACTTTCTCGGGACCCGTGTCGGTCCATACACTAATTTACGTCCGAACCCATCCACGAAGACATGAATCTGGGCATGAACCCACTGCATATCATGTGCTGGCCGCGCGCTAATCAGATAACCTAACAGGTCCAAAGCACGACGGAGGCCTGTCCATCACGCCTCAGATGACTAAAATTCTCAACAAGCCTGGGTTCATCAGTTCCAAAATGGGTGGCGAGAGATTGCGCAACATGTTCCAGACACGTATGTATCTCGACGTTCTCCATCAAAACATGCAACAAATGTCGCTAATCCGGTTTAAATCCTTTCAAACCCTGTCGTTCATATCCATACGCTTCGTGCATTAACCATGTCTTTTCTCCATCTCAGAATACGCTGAATTCGACCCCAATAAGCTTTCCACATTTGCACTCGCGTGCATGTGTGGGAATTACGACGTCGTCAAACAGGTCTGTCCATCTTTCAGCGCAGTTTTTTTTCGCCAGCGAAACCAATTTCGCCAAATTCTGACCCCCGCGTTTCCGTGTTAGACCGTCGAATCCGGCACTGCACCAGATCTGAGCTCCACTCAGACACCCTTCCGGTTTGGATTCATTTCCTTCGCCGTCCTTGGTGCCCTTCGGCTCCAACCTGTGACGGCAGACACGCCGATGAGGTACCTCGACGTGCTCGATTTTCTCATCGCTTCTGGTGCCTCGACCGAGGTCCCTGACATCTCGGGCAACACGGCGCTCCATCACGCCTGTACCCCTCCCTTGGGTCGCTCCGAAATAGCAAAGCAGTTGCTGGAAAAAGGTGCCAACGTAAACGCACAGAATCGGTTCGGGGAAGTGCCCCTCTTTTTCTCGTTCCAGGGTGGCGACGTCCCCATCGTCGACGTCCTCATGGAACATGGTGCGGACATGGACATTGCGGACGGCAACGGTGACTCTTCCCGAAAGTTGTGCATGGTCTTTGGGGCGAAGGTCGTTGCTGCCGCCCAGCGATGGGAACGCAAACGCAGGGGCGAGGTGGCCCCTTTGGAAGAGAAACGGTGCGAAAATTGCATGGCCAAGGGGAGCGGGTTGAGGCAGTGCGCGAGATGTCACGTCGTTCGATACTGCTCGACCGAGTGTCAACGTGGGTGATCTTGCATCCTGTCCGATTGGCACGCGTCGTTCACGTTTCGTTTTTGCCGGTGGCTAGGCGCACATTGGAAGAAACACAAGCCGGCGTGTCACCCGTTTAGTGCCGCAACGACCGTCGCTCTCAAACCCAACTACGGTGGGCCACTTGTCTCCCAGATGCTCTCCACGGCGGATGTCTCACGCCAAATGCTCCGCCTTGCAACCCCCACCACCCGTCCGGTCAGACCGGGTCTCACCAGGAAAGAGGCGGAGAACAAGAGCATGGTGATCAAGATTCAGGTTCCTGTGGGCCTCTCTAACAGTCCCATCATGAACGACGCACCCTTTGGTGGCGGGCTGCTTATTTACAACAAGAAACGAGACTTTGTCTGCACGGCGCAGAGGGCTTCTAACCCCGCTGCCTATGACACCGTCGTGCAGGTTGTGCGGTCCCGTGGAGTCGGCGGTGCGAAGGCGTATTTTGCAGCTGAGTTGAAGAACGCAGACGAATTGGTCGTCAAGACATCTGAAGTGTTGGCTGAACAACCGTTTTGATCCTCCGAGTTCGCAGAGTATCCACTTCTTGGAGATCGCATGTCTGTCAGGGTACAATCGATTGTAAGAACAGGTATAAAAACTAGGTCGTAATATATCGTGCAATGTAATGATGTGTCGATGATATACAGGAATGAAGCAAAGCAAGAGACAAATGCTCCAAATCATTCACCACGTTCGGCCTTTGCAACCGCTTGAAGCTTTTGCTGCGTTTCTGCCATCTCCTCTTCCCATGCCTTCCACGTAGCAGGATCCTGCGCCCAAAGAGCGTGGCATTCATGACAGCGTATGTAATACGCTGTCGTCTGGGCTCCGAATCCCAGCAATGTGCTATAACACATGGCACATGAGTAACATTTCACACGTCAACACTTTGCACATACAATTCCGGCAATGTGTCACCAACAGCATCAATTTCACTTTGTGGCAGACAGTCCTCACAGAATGCCAGGGGACATGTCTGACATCTGTTCGGGAAAGACAGAACGAATTCAGACCCAGGATACCCGAGGGAAGTTTCGGGACATACCGGAAGAGCATCCCACCTGATTGCGCGGTGTTCCGACCGCATTCTGCGCAATTGTGCTGACTACATGGAATCGATGGGAGTTTCTTCAGTTGCGCTGGTGTAATGCCATGACACTCGGGGTGAAACACTGATCGATTAGAACGGATATTAACCGCATCAGAAGTCATGGCGTGGGTGCAGAAACGCCAAGACTAAGAAAAACGTACCTCGGGGACACTGACCGCACACGACTACTTCGCCGCCGTCTCTGCAATAGATGCACCAATCCTCCGAGTCGTATTTGGCTCGCGATCGCTTGGTGGGAGTGTGCTTGACGTCGTTGGTGGACTGAAAAAAAATTGTTTTAAGTAGACAGTCCCTCCACGGAAATGGTTCTCTTTCGGCTCACCTCATTGCATCCCATGTAATCTGCCACAGCATACATTCCATCAACGACAACGAGCCGGGTGGTTCGCGCACGCTTTTGCAGTTCCTTCCACTCCTCGGCAATCTGTTGGTTGTTCTGTGGCCGATGGACTACCTGGCCCTCAAACAGTCGGCTTTGAACCTGGGCGACACCGCTGAGCAGCTGGCGTTCCTCCTCTTCAGCGTCTTGCAGAAGCTTTTCGGTTTCTTCTGCTTTGATCGGAGAGTTACCATTGTCGGTGGCAAGATCCCTTTTCATCCGGGCATCCCTTCCACTCTCCCGTGCCCTCGACTCCTCCAAAATGGCGTCAATTGGCGCATTCAAAAATTTACCAAAATCCATGCCGGTTTCTTCCCGCGAAATAGCGCTACTACCTTTGCGTAATATATCCATGAGCTCTGCACTTTTTAGTTGCTGAGCATTTTCTTCAGCCTCCTTTCCAACGGAGAGGTTGGTGGACATGACTTTGAGTGAAAGAAACAGTTTACGGCGGATCCGATCGAGCATCTGATCCTCGACGCTTCCTCGACAGATCAGTCGATAGACCTTGTAGTCTGGTAAGCCCAAAGTGAATGGCGAGGGCAACAACCCACCTTGACGACCTTTGTCTGCCCAATACGATGCGCCCGCGCGATGGCCTGCAGGTCATTTTGTGGATTCCAGTCAGAGTCGCACATGACGACCGTAGACGCCCTGGTAAGGTTGATGCCTAGACGGACATCAGCCTATGTTGAAGGAGATAGGGTCCCTAGTTTAACCTACCCAGACCACCAGCCCTCGTCGATACCAAGAAGACCTTGTATGCTAGATGTCAAGGTGCTCAACGAGAGAAGCACAAATAAAAGGCACTATCTTACGCGATTTCTCTTGCTGGAACTTGAAGCAGAGGTAAGGGCAAAGTACTGGGCATGTATCTCGCTATATAAACGACACGTACCAGTTTGATGTCCAAGGTACGTCGTGGACGCGTGGTGGCCCCGTCAAGTCGTGCATAGGGTATATCCCGAAGCTCCATGAAATCTTCTAGTAAATCTAGCATGCTATACGATGGGCCATGAGTAAGGGATACCCGCAAGGGTCAAGCAGACATACGTCGTCCATTGCTATTCCAACAAGCAGATCAGATGAAATGCATCGGCAGGACTCATGGCACCAAGACGTACAGAGAAGATAAGAACACGTTCACCTCTCGGGAGAATGTCGGAGAGAATCTTGTCAAGGACAATAAACTTTGATGAAGAAGCAACGATATGTTCTCCGATAACATACGGCAACGGTGCCGCATCCTCAAGCATGTATGGGCTAAGTGTATTTGAGAATCTCAACTGCAAAGATACGAACACGTGGCGTACTGATCACAGACTTTGCGTAGTTGCATCAACAAGTTCATGAGCTTCTTCCAACCTATGGGACTAATGTCAGCAAGCCCGGTCTTTTCGATAGGCTGTTTTCGTCTTACGGTTGGCCTCTCCAGTAGCCGTTCGGCTCATCTGGGTTGCGATTTGTTCTCTAACTTGCCTTCGCCCGTCGTTCTCCGGACCATTCTCCAATTTACTGGCGAATATCTCCTGCAAGTCCAAGGTATCCATCCGAGTTAATATTCGATATGTCCAGAACCTCTGCGCCTCTGTCATGGGTATAAACACTGACAACTCTTCGCATGGCGGGACACTAATCTCGACAGAATCTTTCGTCCGACGCATCATGATCACCTTGAGAAGCTCTTGGGCAGCCTTGAGTACGGGGATAGAGTAAGTCCCTTTCGAGAGGTTGAAGGAGTCGCGAAATATGCGCTCCGAAGGAGGAGTGAAAACTGTCGGGTATAGCCAGTGCAAGAGGCTCCAAAGCTCGATGAGATTGTTCTGCACGGGTGTACCGGTCAAGACTGAACGGCGTCGCAAGTAAGCCGACCAGGAACGCGTGTTAAAAGGGGCGATGCATACTCAGGCGGTATAGGGAACCCAGTCCCTTAATCTTGCCCGACACCTTAGTCTCCGAGTTCTTGATTCTGTGACCTTCATCGAGAACACAGTAAAACCATCGTCGAGTCTTGAACCAACCATCGTCTGAAGCGTACATGTCATACGTTGTGATGCAGAGGTCAAACTTGATTTCTCCATTGCGGATGGCCATCTTGAGGCGGTCTCGTTCGGCCTGGGTTCCGTGATACCGCAGGACGGTGAAGCTGGGCAACCAACGAGCAGCTTCCTATTGTAAACATTGATCATCAGCATTTTACGGGAACACAAATAAGACGAGAGAACATTTTGCCAAGAAGATAAAACGGAGAGAGGACATATGATGAGATGAGGATCTTGGAATCCTGTGAGAAGGGACAGCATGTTACGATACACGCTAATTACATCGAAGGGTACAAACCTTTCGCGTGTTCCTTGATATACGCGAACAAGGAAAGGGTCTAGAGAATGGTTAGAGTGCAATCTACGTGTGCATGAGTGCCATCCCAACCTGCAGCGTCTTTCCAAGGCCCATTTCTGCGGAATACTTTCAGACCGTACGACAGGACACGTATTGACACACCCACCATCTCCAAGAATGCAGTTCATCCCTTCAAGGTCGACGTTGGCCACCAAATCCCGTCATCCAGGACCAAGACTCACCATTATTATACATGCACACGAGGAACGCCAATCCTTGCAGCTTCGAGGGGTGCACGTCAGTCACCCAAGCACGCCACCCCAACGGCCAACGGCCAACAGCACACACCTGATAGTCCTTCATCTCACCCCCTTGAATCAGCGCCGGCTGTTCCGTCAACGCGTGGAGCGGTACATATGTCACCTTGCCCCCAATCTCCGCCACCTCCTTGCGAAGCACGTCAAAAAAGTTGGTCGACGGTAACAGCGGTTGAAACAGATCCCGATGACGAAATAGCCAGCGGCGTTTGGCAGCATCCACCTGAACTCGCTTGGCATTAATCACGATTGTCAGCTAATAGCGATCCGGGCCGAGGACTTGTCAGTCTCCATGTACAAAGATAGAACTGGTGCGATACGGGCTCACCGCTTTTTTGTCCTCGATTTTCGCCTTTTTCTGGGTCCCTGTCTGGGGGGGGTCCTTTTCTGTGACCGAGGGCGTGCGTGAGCGCTTGCCCTTGGGCGCGGGTATGACGAGGGTATCGAATTTGAGTTTGCTTGGAGTCGCATCCTCGACGACGGTCGTGCTCCGCGTTGAGCTCGCCGCGCCGATGATGTCGAGCTCGTCGACGTCGGAATCCGTGTCGAAGGGGAACGCGACTTGCTCCTCCGTACTCACCATCACCATCGTCGTGCAACAGCAGCAACACAGTCGAGAGACGCGCCACACGTCGCGTCTGGACATGACCAATTTAGGGCAGGCTAACACGCGTTTCCCTAGTACTTAGGCTAAGTTACTTCATTGATACCAACGCTCCCTCAGCTTCTTCCGCCGCACCATCGGCTTCGTGATTGCGATCGCCAAAGCTAGCCCAACCACCGTCAACACCAGCTGCATCTTGTTAAAGTCTTCGGAGAGCACATCGAACGTCCCAGATGTTGCAACGCGCGTCAGGAACAAGTCTGTACCCACCGCGAGCACTAGGGATGTCGATTCGAACAGCGACGGCGCGGTGATTATCTGACGCACGTCTGCCACCTGTTGAGATCATCCATGAATCCATCATGACGTGAAAAAACACAACCTCGACAAACCTCGTAATAGTGGGACAACACGAGTCGTCCGTCGTCTGGCAGCACCGGCTCGTACTGCACGAGCATCTCCTCCGCTTCTGCGCTCGTCGGTTTTCGCTTCGGTCTGCGTGGGTTTAGCAGGCGGTATGGAATAGAATGGATGGCGTTTTTCCGACTTGATACTAAGCAAGACGTGACATGACAATCTCACTTGAAAATGATTAGGCATGACCCACTTATTATGTCCTTGGTAGATACTCCAAATTTAGTCATCGTCGTAGCGATAGTAGTAACACCATGCGGTATCGCGAACGCTTGTTCATACACCGAAAACTCGGTGGTCTTGTTCGAATACGAAGAAATGTCAGAACTGTAAACAACCGTGCGCTCGTCAGCACCAGGCCCTACGTGCGTCAACTTTCCACGTACCTCGAAGTCTTCTCGTCTGTACCATTGCCTTCATACATTTCTACCGAGACGATGCGATAACCCTTGGCACCAACCTCGGTGCCATCATCGTAGTACGAATACACCAGCCAGTTTTCGTCTAAAACGGCTTGGATGTCGCATTTGCCATCCACGACAGGCAGCGAGACGTGGTACAACACAGTCCCTTTGACACTGTCGATCACGTACAGACCACATGTGCCCGAAGGAGACGAAGAAGCGCGTGATGGAGCAGAGATCACCACGTTCAGGTGGGGGTTCAGATACTTGTATAACGTGCTCCTGTCACCCCTCACCCTCCCCATACTTGCTACATCATGACCCTTGTGGGAACTCTTGATGATGGCGACCACTTCTTCGTCCTCTCCAAAGGATACACCCCATGTTGGGGAGGCAACATGGAAAAGAGAAAGCTTGTCGTTTAGACCAAGCTGGTGGCCAAGGAGTTGTGTACCAGCTTGCAATGCGAGGTAGAGTTGAGGCGCAACAGATGTGAGAGAGGCACGTGTGGCAGCGGTGTCCGGGTAAAGTCGGACCTGATGGTTGCCATCGGAAAAGGTACAAAATATGACAATAGAAATCAAACTGACCTGCAAGAACTCGTCCAGCATCCCAATCGTATCCTTGCCGTCTGGCACAATGAATACTTCTACCATTGGCCCGGAAATTGCATCGACACCTTCCAGAGGGCCAATCCATCTGCCATCAGCACCTTTCACATTGGCGGGAGGGCTTCCGGTTTCGCCGTTCGTAGACATCAAAATCTTAATGTCTTCTCCAGTTAAAGGGTCAAAGTGGAAAATAACGGTATCCACCAATGACTATGCAATGCCAAAATTAATAAAGAACCGAAAACCACAGGCAGAATGCAACGGAAAAGGGTACGCACGTTATCAGCGACTCTCTGCGTAACCAACACGAACTCTTCTCCGCTGTCGGGCACTCCACCCTCTGTTCCCAGGTTAGTTCTGCGTATCACGAATGCATTCACGGGCATGATCTTTCCGCCGATCTTTCTTGCCCACCCAAGCCCAAGAATCCGACTCCATACAATAGCACCCGTGGAGGTATCCAGTGCAAAAAGTTTCCCATGCGCCGTCGAAGCGATGAGTAACTGACGAAATGAAAAGGGGTCACGAACGAGCGTTTTGGGAGGAGCGAGCGATCGATAAGGGACAAGGTGGGGTACGGACGACGTGGAGGTGTCGGAGGAAGCCAAAGAGATGGGGGAAGATGGGGATGCATACGAGCCAGTCGCGAATCGCTTCACGAAATAGATGATGTAGTTAGGCAAGTTCTAGGCACAACAATGTGAAGGTAAGAAACGATATCGTGGTTCGACATGGAGGAATAACAACACCTTAGTATCTCCAATTTGCCGGGCGATCTTGCTCCAAAAGCTTTCACTCTTTCCACTGACTCCTACATCACCTCCCACCTCCTCCCGTGTAGGCGGCAATTCAACAATGGTAGCGGTTTGTACGGTTGCGAGAGATTCTTCGCGTACCCATTGAAGCACGTCACGATCCCAGAGTTGGAGAGATCCCGTCGAAGTGACAAGGAGGAGCTTGTGGGGGATATCACCCGCCGGGGACCGGGCAGGGGAAGGTGAGAACGCGACCTGCGTGGGTGTAAGATTCGATGCCCGAACAGAAGTGCAGATGAAGCATAGTACATACATGTCTGATGGTCCCGTGTTCGCCGGTTTCAAAGGGAAACGCGAAACCTGTCACCTGGCCCGTACCCTCCTGTAGATCTGCCTCGAACGTTTGATGAATCGCGTGCTGTTTGAGCCACGAATTCAGATCACTCTTTTTTTTCAAGAAACGAATGATACTACTCACGTTATGAACATTGGACCAGGCGACTTTGCCTATACACGGTTTCCCATCTCCGTTGGGCGCACCAACGAAATGCGGCTCTGACGTGGACGTGGATGGTGTCTATATGCGTCTCAATCAGCATACAGTCCCCCTTCCAAACCTGTGACTCACCACATCACCAAAGTCCAACATCACTCTCACCGGCGATCCGCCAGTCTCGTAACCAAGTACTTCTGCAGTCCCGTCGTCTCGAAAAGCCATGAAAAATCCGTCGTTCGAAAGGTCAACGTCTTGGAGGCGCTGGTACGTCGCATTCGGAATAGTCAGTACTTTGCCTTTGAGCGAAGGTGACAGTGGAGCCGAGAACAGAGACAATGGTGCGTCGGGTGTGGTCGAGGAAGGAGAAAGCCAAACCAGCGAGGGGCCGAATGCATCGGAGGGGTTGACATCGGAAGATGCGCTTGAGAAGCGCGAAGGGCCCAATAAGAGGAAATCGGTCAACGCGTTTGCTATGCTGGCCGGTATGTTGACGCTGGCGACGACTTGACCCGTGGCGAGATCAAGCGTCGTGACATGTAGCGTGTACGACTTGACGGACTTTGCGAAACCTGCGACGTAGAGCATCGATGTACGGGTATCGGGGTATATATGGGTGTACATGACGAGCGAACTGGAAAGCTCGGTGTTAAGACGGAATCGTATGCGTTCCTTTGAACTCACCCTTGGTCCTCTGACCTCCATTGCCATACTGTTTCCCCTGTACCAGAATGGATACATCGAACGGTGTCTCCGTTGGTGAGAATGATTGCCTGGTCTCCACCCTCGGACTGCATTAGCGTCAACGCGATACCAAGAGTGGGTGGGTCGTGTTTTTTGCCCTCGATGGGTTTATGTAGTCGCCTTTCGTGAATGAGGTAGCCTGTCGATGCATCGTAGACGCGCAGAGTGGACCCGGACGGCCCAGAGAGGGCATAGACGCCTAAGCTGGATCAGCAAGAGCGCATCCGATGGTAGGAACACTAGAGACGCACTGTCCTCGTGGGCTTTGAACGCTTTAATGGCGTCTTGAGCATCGTGTATGCTTCTCCATGCTGCAAGAATCAGTTACAGTCGCTCACGGAGAACGAAAACCGAGCATACCTATGCTGCCGTCGGTAGCGTTGAGAGCTGCCAGCACATTGTTGCTGGTAGCGGTGAGTACGGTATCGCGGTGAAATACGGGCTTGGTGAGGTGCGAGGTGTAGAACGGGACGCCGACAAGCTTGGTGTACCAGTCGACAACGCCGACTTCGGATTCATGGATGGCCCGCACGGCGAGCGTGAATAGCGACAGCGAAAGCAGACGCAGGTGCATGACGAGCGTCGCTGACGATGTTTGGTGTTTCCCACCAGCCGAACCGACTCAGCCGACGACCACCACGATGGCTTACGACCCCGACAAATGGATAGAACAGCTCATGAAATGCCAACATCTCCCAGAGGCGGACATGAAGGTCCTCTGCGACACCGTCCGATGCATCCTCATGGAAGAGTCCAACATCCAGCCCGTCTCGTCCCCCGTCACGATATGCGGCGACATCCACGGCCAGTTCTGGGACCTCCTCGAATTGATCCGGAAAGGCGGAAAGGTCCCAGAGACGAGCTACATCTTTATGGCACGTAGGTGTCGCTGTCGGTGAAGAGGTCCATGCTCATTGGCCTCGATCCCTCCGGCGACAGGGCGACTTTGTCGATCGCGGTCACTACAGTCTCGAAACAGTCTCTCTCTTATTAGCCTTAAAAGCAAGGTAGGGGATCCCCGTCGCGGTTTCCCCCTCTCATTCCCGTCCAGATACCCAGATAAAGTCACCCTCCTCCGCGGAAACCACGAGAGTAGACAGATAACGCAAGTTTATGGATTTTACGGTTCGCACCGTCTTTCTCTCCGGTACAACCGCCGACTGACCTCACGTTGCTACAGATGAATGCCAACAAAAGTACGGTAGCGCTGCCGTTTGGAAAGCGTGCTGTAGTGTTTTCGATTATCTAAATCTTGCCGCTGTAAGTGATCCTTCCCTCTTCTGGCCCATAACTCGAACACATACCTCCTGAGTAGATAATTGACGGAGAGACACTTTGCGTACATGGCGGACTCTCGCCTGATATACGCACCCTAGATCAGATACGAGTGTTGTCGCGCGCCCAGGAAATTCCACACGAGGGCGCCTTTTGCGGCTCGTTTTCTTTCCGTTCTGTGTTTTTTTTCTGCCTCTTACCTCGTTGTAGATCTCATGTGGTCAGACCCGGAAGATATCGATACATGGGCTGTCAGTCCACGCGGTGCCGGTTGGCTCTTTGGAGGAAGTGTTACCCGGGAGGTACACAAATTCCTTTTCGGGAATACTTTCCCCGCGAAGCTGATCTCTGATAGTTTAATCATACGAATAACCTGACCCTGATAGCCCGCGCCCACCAGCTCGTCCAGGAAGGTTACAAATATATGTTTGATGAATCACTCGTTACAGTATGGAGCGCACCAAATTACTGCTATCGATGTGGGAACATGGCCAGTATTTTAACGATCAGAGGGAGAGGGAACGGCGATGGCGGTTTGAGCAACGCGGAGGGCCAATCCGAGACCGTCGACGATGGAGAAGTCGGAAGATTTTTCACGGTGTTCGGCCCCGCGGAGGAGAATGAGCGGGACAAGGGTATGCAGACGAGGAAATTGGTGAGTCTGCGCTTTGTACTGACATTTTTTACTTCTTTCTGCGTTTCGTTTAGCTCCGCTGTGTTCACTACTGACCCGATTTACCCATCTCGGTTCCCAGGGTACCATGCAGTACTTTGTATGATAAATATATGAATGTTACGATCAGTTGAAGACGCCACCGTCAATTCTGACATTACGTAGGGGTCGAAAGGTGCGCATTTTGGATCCATGTTGATCAGAATGACCACTTCCGCCGTGTTGGGCCCGGCCCGGCCTCATGATCAGCGACCGTTGGACTTCGAGTGGATCGCATACCAGGCGACTTCTCTTGGCGGAAATCTTTTGATACGTTGTCGGTTCGGCGGGTAAGTATCCATATACCCCTGGGTGGAGGAAGTGCTGAACGGGTGAGATCCGTGTCGAACTTAACTATGCCTCATTTTGCATCTGCTACCTGTCAGTTGTTCCAAGACATGGATGTACACATCCACGGAGAATGCGACCCAGGTTCGTGTCCCGTCCTGTGTTATCCATCTTCCAACCCATTCTGGAGAGAAATCTCACTCCGGTTCATGCACGTATTTCCGAGTCAATATACTAATACCACACCTGATCAGGGTGATGTCCTACACTGCTGCAGTCAATCACAGCACTCATGGAATGATAGTGGAGTTCTGTCATTCTTGAGCTGGGCATTGGTTCAGGGAATTTGTGGGCAAGCACCTTGAGGCCCTTCTTTGATCAGTATGCTGCCCATCTGCTATGAAACTAACAAAGCAGACCAAGCTCATGACCCAGCCCATGTGTATGTGCTTTATCTCATGTTGATTTCATTGCAAATGATCCAATGACAAAAAAGGCACTTCATTGGTATGTGATATATCCAGTAGGTAAACTGAGCAGGTAGGACAATAGAATGTACCCAAAGAAATCTACAGAACAAGAGTTATTTCCAGCATTGAATCCAAGATTCTCCATACAAAAAATCACTAAAATCAAGCTTATAAGTTGGGTATGGAGCTGTGACCAAGGTATGAGTGGAAAGATAAAGGGCATGTCTGCCCCAAGGAGGAATCCAGCAAAAACAAGCCCCATGAGAAAGTTCAATCCATCCATCCTCTTGGTAGCACATCTCACCAAAGGAGTTGAGATGCTGTAATCCCCATACTTTGACAGAAAGATCTGCAGATCCAGAGACAATGGAAGTGCCATCAGAAGAATAAGCAACAGAGGTGACTGCATCTATGTGACCCAGGAATGGACCTGCTATACACTGACCAGTTCTTGCATCCCAAACCCTGATGGTCCTGTCTTCAGAGCCAGAAACAAGATGGTTGCCATCAGGTGAATAGGCAACAGACAAGACATAGTCTGTATGTCCGTGGAATGGACCCACTACACACTCTCCAGTGACTGGATTCCAAACCCTGATGGTTTTGTCCCTGGAGCAAGAGACAATATGGCTACCATCAGGAGAATAAGCAACAGAATGGACTGCATTTGTGTGCCCTTGGAATGGACCTGCCACACATTCTCCAGTGGTTGGATTCCAAACTCTGATGGTATTATCCTTTGAGCCAGAGACAATGTGGCTCCCATCAGGTGAATAGCTGAGAGAGTAAACCCAACTGGTGTGCTCCAAAAGTGGACCTGTGACACATTGACCAGTCTTTGCATCCCAGATCCAAATCTTCCTGTCCTCAGCACCTGAGGCAACATAATTGCCATCAGGTGAACAGGCAATTGAGAGGACTGAACCAGTGTGCCCCCTAAATTGACCTTTAATGCCCATCATACAATGCCCAGTAGCAAAGTTCCAAATGCCAAAAGTATTGCCCATGCCAAAAACCACATGACTGCCATCTGGTGCATAGATAACAGTGCTGACTACATCTTGACCTTCAAATGGACTGGCAGCATATTGACCTGTGCTTGTATCCCAAACCCTGATGGTCCTGTCAAAAGAGCCAGAGGCAATGGTGTTGCCATCTGGTGAATAGGCAACAGAGTTGATTATGTTTGTGTGGCCATGGACTGTACTCTCCATACACTGAGTGGTGTTGACATTCCAAATCCTGACAGTTTTGTCCCAAGAGCCAGAGAGAATGCAGCTGCTATCAGGTGAAAAGGCAACTGAGGTAACTGGGCCTGTATGTCCCTGAAATGGACCTGCCACACACTGGCCAGTGCTTGCATTCCAAATCCTAAGGGTCTGATCTGAGGAAGCAGAGGCAATATGGTTGCCATCTGGTGAATAGGCAACTGCATAGATCCAATCCTTGTGCCCTTGAAATGGACCTGCCACACACTGTCCAGTAGTTGAACTCCAAACTCTGATGGACATGTCCCTTGCACCAGAAACAATATGACAGGCATCAGGTGAATAGGCAACAGAGTAGATCCAACCAGTATGCCCCTGAATTGGACCTGCCACACATTCTCCAGTGCTGACCCTCCAAATCCTAAGAGTCTGATCATAGGAGCCAGAGACAATTTGACTGCCATCAGGGGAATAGACAAGAGAGCTGACTGTATCTGCATGCCCTTGAAATGGACCTGCCACACAATACCCAGTGTCTGCATCCCAAATCCTAATGGTCATATCCCTAGACCCAGAGGTAATACAGCTGCCATCAGGTGAATAGGCAACAGAGGTGACAGGACCTGTATGCCCCTGGAATGGACCTGCAACATGTTGACCTGTGTTCACATCCCAGATCCTAATGGTACTGTCTCCTGACCCAGAGACAATATAGCTTCCATCTGGAGAAAAGGCAACAGAGTTGACACAATGTGTATGCACCTGAGATAGCACTGCCAAACATTGCCCAGTGATTGGATTTCCAACTCTAATGGTCTTATCTGCTGACCCAGAGGCAATATGGCCACCATCAGGTGAATAGGCAACACAAGTGATGCTATCTGTATGACCCTGCAAAGTGTGAACTTCTGCTGGCCAGGTGGCTGGATGTCCCAAGGTAACTGAGAGGTGGTTTTGCAAATGGTTGGCCCATAGCTGGGAGAGTGAAGAGCTGGAGGGTGTTTGGGGCATGGCTGACAGGTAAAGATGGGGAGTGGATTCTCTGATGATGGGAGCAAATAGCTGGATGAATTGAGATGCCTCTATTGCAAGAGTGGCAATCTCATGGTCCTGGTAACATCATCTTCAGTTTTTATCAATCATGATAGTCTTGACTTTACCTTGGCCCATTGTCTTAGGATAGTGCATGTTGAGAGGGCAGATAAAGTGCTTGACACAGGGTAGCAGGTGGAGAGAAGGCTGATGGCTTCAATCCAGAAGGGGAAGAACCTCTTGAAGAAAGAAGTGACCTCATCCAATAACTCTGGAGTACACTCTGCATGCCGCACATGGTCCATCCAATATTGGCATGAGTAAGTGAGACAGGGAGAAATGGCCTTGGTCACCCGAATCTCCAGGTCGGGAATAGCATTATTGCGAACTCGAGAGTCCCTGAGGTCACACATGTTGAACTTGAGTGACTTTCGCATACATCCAAGCATTGCATGACCAAGTGAGAGTGAATGATGGGGTAGGATGTTGACATGGAAGGTCGAGCTGCGCACTTCGTCCACCAAGAAGTCGCGAAATGAGGTATGAAGCGGGCGGATAGGTTTCTTTTCATTGTAAGCTCCGTCGAGCAAGGATCCCATGGGTTTGATGATATCTCGGATGCTGGGGTCACCATCGAAGAGAGAGGAAAGGGAGATAAGAGACAACGGCTCCTTCAGCGCGAGCACAAAAGCCATTACATCTCGAAACTTGGATTGAACATTGTCCAAGGTAAACAGCTGCCCTAATATGGTCCGGTATAGATCATCCAGAGGGTGGACATTGATGTCTTTCTTTCTTTGTATGAGTATTTTGAGTCGATCGCGTATGTTGACCCCAATAGCGCCATCACCTTCGATGAATCTACACGAGGTGGATGCCCATTGGAAAAGATGCTGAGAGTGGCGGACGAGCAATCGACACCACACCTGATTCGGCCAGGCGGATTCGAGCTCGGTGTACCGATGAAGGGAGTGACGAATAAATTTTCCAATGTCCTCGTCGACGATGTCCTCGGGGATATCACCCATCTGCTTATGGATGACCTGGGGGCAAGGTGCGAGGGCAGCGAGGATGTCACTTTCGGGGCGAGCAGTAATAAGGAAGCGAAGGTTCGTCGGGAAGCTGTTCTCAGAAATTTGCTCAGCAAAGGCGCGAAGAAGGTTGCGGCGATTGGATTGGTCTCCGCTTTCGTCAAGAGCATCTACTACGATGACGAGCGGGCCGATAGTATGGAGGTGTCTGCTAGGCTCGATGATGAGCCGCTTGACTTGCTCCGAGAGCGATACCGATGTGCGAAGCGATCGATTGTTTTTCACCACCTGGCAGAGTTCTGCCTTGTATTGAGGATCATGGTCGGAGAGGTCAAGGGCAATGGTACTGAAAAAATTTTGTGGGTTGCGCCTTGTAACATCACTGCGCAGGAAGCAATACGACGAGCCTAGCCTCTCTTGACCGTCGTACAGTCGGGCGATGGAGTGGGCAACCGCTGATTTGCCAGATCCAGCGACGCCAGTGAGTAGGCACACTCGTGGTGCATCCTCGTCAGGATTGTTGAGAGCGTTGCATAGTTCCTGGATGATGGCCTCGCGAGTTCCGGGTAAGCAGCCCTTTTCTTCCACATATCTAGCGCCACGTGCGTAGGGTATGTCGTTTAAGTCAATAGATCCCGCTGCATGGAAATGCGTAAGCGCCTTACCACGATGCCGAAGAGTGGGACCTACCGACGGTCTGGACGACGTTCATCATACGAAAGACAGTGACACCAGACTGCAGTGTAACACCATCCAGGAAAGCGGCTTTCAGGTCTCGAAGCCTGTTCTCGTAATCCGTAATTTTTGTATCAACATCCGAGAACGTATATTTTGCAGTCCGAGTCCCTATGGATGGAGATTAGTGACAGACATTGTAAAGTCGATGACGACTGACAGAAACTATTTTTCTTGGCATATTCAGCGATGAAATACCCACACTCCGTCACTTGCTGGATCAGGAGCTTAATGGGCTCCCTGTGCGCCTCAACTGCCTTCAGGGCTTCCCCATCCTCAACGAACCTAAAGACATTGCTCATCGTTCCCGCTAAGCGCACGACCCTGTCATCGCGATTTTGCTGATTTACGAGTACCTGAGTGTGAATAAGCCAGTGACAAGCACAATTAAGAATATGAGTAACACACACCTGGTTCGCAGCCGAGATCACGGACCAAGCGAGAGACGTATAGGGATGGATCTATGTGACATTGAGACGGCGGAAGCGAGACGACGAACACCAGATACCTCTGCAATGCCAGCAACAATTTTGTTAAAAAGAGCCATCCTTTGCAATAGAATACCCCATGTATTCTCGAATGTCTGAAGCTCGGTCGAGAGGTTTGCGCTACTATTAATGGCAGAAACCGCGTGGCCAGCGATTTGTGGAGTGAGAGCGAGTTCGCTGACCATCTCGGTCGCCCTATTGACAGCATCGGTAGCTTGAAGTTCGTCTGCACCAACAACTCCACGTATCTCCACAGTCAATGCGAACTTGATGGTAATCCCAGACGGATCGACTTGCTCGTCGCAGGTATCCTTGGGAAGAGACGCCTCAAGCACTTTGATCGCGGGGATCGCATCAGTAGAAATGGATTGGGCAGACGCTTCGTACCGCCATCCCTCAATTTTTCTAGCATCCCACCGACAGTATCAGCGATCATTCCAACAAGTTTATCCTGTCCGAGGTGCGGCTTCCGGTAGACCTTTGCGAGGAGAACAGAACCATCATTTCCGTCGCTGAATAGATTCAGTCTGCAGGTGTCAAGTAATGCGCATGTACGCACAAATAAAAATTATCATCCCACGAAGTGCGATTCTTTCTCTCTTTTGCTTGCTTCGTTGACCTCGGGGTATCACCTACGGAAAATTGGACGCGGTATTGTCGTGCTTCCAGGAACTTGCGCCGCGGTGGAGTGCGAAGTTCTATGTCTGAAACTGCGTGAGTCGACAAGGAAGTGAACCCTAAACCCTGTGGTCACACCGTTGATAGTGATTTTTTTCGCCCTTGAATCACGTTTAGCACTTCCCGAAAAGTCATGAGAGCAATCGACGTTGATACACATACATGTTTGAATCCTGTCCCAGGCTTTGAGCTGAATTGGTGGTATCCATAACGGTATAGATGAAACTGGTGGATATACGACAGAGAGCGGATAGGTTGTAGCAGGGGACCGTGGGTTCCCAGAAGCAGAACAAGACGTTGTTTGCGGTTGCAAGGTGGTGTGGGCGCGGGCGCTAACAGGCTTATCATAGCTCCCGCGGCTTGCGCGGCCCTTGGAATAAAACCGCAATCTTGAGCATCAGGTTGTTGATTCCCTTTCACCAAGGAGGCTAAGTTCACCTCTTCCGATATGTCCGGGGTTGGAACGACCGACCAGTAGCGAGATCCACGCGACGATATGGACATGACTGCCCAAAGTTGCGGTCACCTTTGGTGTCGAGTGCGCCTTCAGACTTGTGAGTCTCGACAGCGATGCTCAGAAAAAGCACGCTGATGAGTGGTGGGACTATCAAAAAATATGTTCTCACCGGCATCCAAGCAACACATCATTTTGGCAGTGAAAAGTAGCCCATGCGACACCTTGATGGGGAGCGTATTAATGGAAAGAATTATCGGTCGAAAAGGGACCTCCTACCGGCCGAATGAGACGGATGACATTGCGAATACGCACTGGCTTCTCCATCTGTTGATACTCCAAGCAGTTGGTGAGTCGTGACATACTCAGACTAGCACATTGCATCTTCGATCACGCGCTTGCTACACTTGGGTGCTTGTCTCCCTGCCTGGTGTGGTCCGTGGCGTACCATAAGTACTTGATGCGGGCGGTTGACCCTCGGAGCGGCAGTACGGTGGCAGAGTCGCGGCTACGCGTCCTACCAATATATTTGCTCACCGTGTTCCCAAGAATACCTACACGGTACTCGTCATAATCTTGGTCTCTACCACATCCCGCACACTCGGCTTTCCTCCCGGGCCGAAGGAGCATCCAACGCCGAAGGAGTCTCGACAACTGTAGAAGCTTTATCGTCTTGCCGAGGGAAGGGGCGTCATGGAGCGTCGCCCACTCGTTCGTTGGTGGGTGAGCGGCGGTCGCGTTATTTGCTGAGTTAGATCTAGGCGTTCGCAAGTACCTTGACCACTGATCGGTCTCACGGACTCTTAACTCAACTCCGCTACCTAAGTACCCAACATCTAACTCAACATGCAATTTACCACCGCCAGGTGTCGACGGCCCTCCGGAACACAACAAGACCACTTCTCGTGATTGCAGCCCGTCGTCAAGACAAGGACCGGGATGCTCCACCACCGCCTCTTGGAAAGCGCACCAGCTCAAAGCACTAACTCGTGACTCCGAGTCTGACTCGGAGGTCAGTCACGACGCATGATGCCTTGGTCGCGATCGAACATATGGAAGGCGGCACGGTCCACGACTGTTGTCACCGACCCAGACAGACTTTGGACCGCGACGAGTTGAACCCATCTGGAGCCCCCTCTAAATCGTACCGTCAATCGTTTCTCTATGTACCCTTCCTGAATTTTGATGGGTCTTATCTCTGACTTTTTTTCTTTGACTCTGGAGATAGGTAACATGAGCACACATGCCACATTTAAATGGGTATTTTCTCATCCCTACGCGATCCTATGAATTACCGCCTAATTTACAGTGTGCTGCGACACAGAGTGAGCTCCTGCGGCTCAGATTTTCTCGGCAGAATATGCCTTACCCCAGAGGAAAATAGTGACCATCACAGGAGCGGTGCTTTCGTGTCCTCGCGGTTCCCAAGAAAACAAACAGTCTGAAATTGCCGCCGATGCTAGAGGTGCTACAAAGCCAATGGCTCAAGAAATACTATATAATGCTAAGATGTGTAATTATGGTTCGTTCAGAAGGCATGGTTCATTATGTGTATGTAGATTAGAACGGAGTCCTTATTCTGGGAATGCCGAGGTCCGAGATTCGTGACGTGTCGGAGATGGAGGGATTACATAACCAAGGCTATCATAGCAAGTAGAGCGCCACCCAGGCACACAGAGGTGAATATGCTAACTGCTCTTGGCTGCAGGGCCCAGGCGTAAGCCACGATGCCAACAATAGCAAGCACGAAGCCTGCGGCGGTCAGGAAGACACAAACGGCATGGATCCGACTCAAGAGTTGATGCGACGAAGCATGCGACGCGAGTGGTCCGACTTGCTCGATATGTGGATCGGTCGAAAAAACGAGTGGTTGCGGTTCCACTAGAAACGGAAGGTCCCTCTTGTTTCGCCCCGGAACCGACGCTGCTGTGTTGTAGTTGACAGACTTGTTCATCATGGACTTTGCATCATTATTTGTAAGCGTTCGTGGTACGCCAGGATCAATGGCATCCCACTCGACGTCTTTGCTCGTGGTTGCCCCAAGAGGCGAGTTTGCCACTGGGATGCCTTCTACGATCATCTCTGCACGTGCAGCCTCTCTCAGTTTATAGCTGATCAAGAGGAATGCACCCAAGAATGAGAGGACAGCTGTATATGAAACGTGTGAGGTCCTACTAGAACAATCAGAGACACAGCACCTACAAGCATAAACGTGCAAAACCAATGACCCAAGGAGACCGGCGTTTGACACCTTCAAGGCGTGCCTTCCAAACTCCTCTATACTAAGGGGTTTCGTGTTCACCAACATGGCGGCTTCTGTCGTTGCGAAGAACGTGGTCTATAAACGGGGTTTGTCTGGCTGCGCACCAAAACGTGGTGCGGGCACTCACGATGACGCTGATAAGCTGAAGTCGCTCCTGCCAGGAGTTGATGAGGTCCCTCATTGCTCGCTTCCGTGCCTTTGCATCCTCCACGTCTTGCTCCTCTTGTGTGACTTGATTAAAGATTTAGCATTATCTTCGACTAGAGGTCAATGCGAAGGGCCTGACGAACCTTTCCTCTCGTTCTGATTGAACATCACTACCCCTTCGTCGAAGTCACTGATGTCATGACGTCCCATCATCGACTTCATGAATCCACCACGAGCAGGCTCTGTGCGACTATGCACAGTGGAGGGTATGATTCTGTGTGGTTCTAGAGATTGATCTGGTGAGTGAAGGCGATGTTGAAGACGATTCACGGTAGTACACACCAGCGGGTGGGTATGCGTGTACAGAGCTCATTTCGTTGTCGTAAAAAAACGTAAAAGCTGGTCTTGGTGTTTACTTGGCGGACAACGCGAGTCGTTATGTTCGTGAACGGGATGAGGTGGTGAAAGCAGTATGTTGTACGCTTCACAAATCAGTGATTATATATCAGCAAAGAGAAAGACATGCTGTGTCCATTGCCGAGTCACGGACAGGCGATGGTATGTAAGTATGCGGAGAGTCCCATGACTTGGACACCGTCCAGCCCGGGAGCAGGATGGAAGCAAAACAAATCCGTCAATAATAATGGATCAACTTGGCGTGTCGCGGCAAGCACCGCAGCGATGGCGGTTTCAGAGCTTGGCAAACTTACTTTACCACAATCGCCGAACGCCTATTGAACCTATTGAACCCATAGCAACAGGGAATCAGATCCAGCCTCGTCTTGCAAGGGTCGCGATCCAAATCGATGATGTGATTTGCTAGAGCGATTGCAGGCAGTACCATGAACGTGCGCGGATTGGCTTGGGCAGCTGAATAGACCTTTAGCGCCCATTTGGCAATGGCACTCAACAAGTTGCCATAAGATTGATCCTCAGGCTCCGAGCCGTCGCCATTTGGCCGGTACATGACGGTACCGACGGTGCATAGCCTGTGTTCAAGTTAGCAATGGAGACTTGGTAAGATAGGTCACCGCTCCACAGCATGGTTGCCAACCGTGGCATCTTCGGTGCCACAGCAAATTGACGGGAAACATATTCTGATGCGGCCGAAATCGTTTCCATACGAGTCATGGACATGTCGGCCATCGGTGCTCCCGACTCCACTGAAGGCGTGCCCACTGCCTAACACGATTGCGCCGGGAGTGAGTTCCTTCGGCGAATGTCGTATTCCAAGATAGATGGGTCTACGGGCTAGGACGGCCAGGTCATCATTGATGAGGGGGTATTTCGATTGACACCACAGGGCCAGGCTTAGTGGTGACATGTGTCAGTCTGCTGACCCACGTTAGCAGACGAGTCACAGTCCCAGTCACATCGGTGCGACCACATCTCCGCTGTTTCATTCTGTACACGACGAATTCATCGCCATCAAGAATGTGATGATACTAGAGAGTATTTGCAAAGAGGATTTCGGATGGAGCAAGAACGCTGCAGCCGACGAGTCGGGGATTACCTTTGTGTGCACGCGAGACGGCACCAAACCTTAGGCGTCCAGCGCAGCGACTGTAGATCACGTCCTGGGGCAAGGCAACGACGGCGATGAACACTGTGGCAGTCACCACCGACGAATGGGCCCCAACCAACTGCCCCCCGAGTAAAAATCCAGCTCAACACTAGTACTCGATGCAGCCAGTTGCTTACATCACACATTGTCGTCGCCTCGGCAATGCCCGTTACGAGTCTTTGGACCAAGCCTTGGAATGTCCGACATCCCGTTCATCCTCCAAGCTCTTCTCGCGCTCTCTTTCATTTTGATTTCTTCCATGGTCTTTGCAATCGGTGGGAAAAAATGGGATCCAAAGGGAAAGGCGCGCGTTTTGTTGCACACGATGCGCGTACTCGATGTCGGCTGACGCGTTCGTTCTAGCACGTCTACATCACAGGCGGTAGCCAAGGACTCGGACTCGCGCTCGCAAAGATTCTCGCAAAGAGAGGCGCCAACATTTCCATCATTGCACGGACGCAGAGCAAGCTCGACGACGCCCTGAAAGAGCTCGAGGTGCGTGTAGCCCACAATCCACCTTGTCTGGCGCTCACTCTTGTCTTCTTTTCCTTGTTTATCGACGTCTATCTTCCCGCACTGCTACCTTCTATACAGGTTCTCCGTGTATCTCCCACGCAGTCATTCCAAGCATTTTCCTTCTCCCTTGCTTCTGCTTCAACATCCGCCGAGGCTCTGGCAGCGGCGACAGCGGGTCACAACGAATTCCCAGACGCCATCTTTTGTTGTGCGGGCGCATCACGACCCATGTTTCTCGTAGACATGGACGAGACAGAGCTCGAAGGCGGAATGAGGAACGGTTATTGGGTACAGGCTTGGACTGCTTGGGTGAGCTGGCATTAATTACCGTCTCCCTTCGTTTTGTTTACAGTTACCTTTAGGCGGCTGTGAAAGAGATGGCGAGGCGAGGACAGGGAGGCAAAATTGTACTAGTTTCTTCGACCCTCGGGTTAATGTCATTTGTGGGTTATTCTTCGTACTCTCCCGCCAAGCATGCTCTACGAGGTATGCTCATCCGTGTTCTCCCCTTGTCGAATGGACGTCGAATGCCTCTTCTGTACTGCAGCTCTAGCAGAATGCCTTCGCTCCGAGGGCCTCCTCTACGGTATCACTACCCACATCTTCTTCCCTCCCACGATGTACACGCCCGGATACGACGAGGAGAACAAGATAAAGCCTGCCATTACACGCAAAATCGAGTCGACGGACAAAGGACTGACTGCGGAGCAAGCTGCAAAAGGTCTCCTTAAAGGCGTCGAGAACGGCGAGTTCCACATCACGACGGATTTGATTACGGGCCTGTTCAAGGCCTCAACGAGGG